>PEDP01000037.1:0-55313 GCA_002918395.1 Erysiphe pulchra
GGGTTAAGTATTATTGTTTCCATTGAAGGGCTAGTTAAAGGTCCTATTTCCCTATTTAGTATTTGTTCTTTATAGAAAGACAGACAGTAAATACGACATCGTTTTTCGCGTTCTTAACCGTTGTCTTGTCCCTTCACAGATAATTTAGGTACTTAACGTGACAAGAGCAACCATCGGATTATGTGGTTCTTTGTTGACGTTGAGGAAAGTTATGTTGTTTAGCAGTACTAGGTAATAATCGCTCATCAGTAAAGGAAACTGTTGGGTTGCGGCAATCTTTCTGGGTGCCTTCTTTATATAGGTAGCAGCTTTAAAGGCATATTGCCATTTGTTGTCCTAGGCAACGCTGCATAAGCTAAGATATTTTTATTTTGATAGGGGCAGTATAAATATAAAATCTACGGACTGTGCATTCAAATTTTTAAAAAATTTTAAATCCCTTTTGTATTTATTCAAACCATAAATACCAATTAAACCTCCCATGTAATTATCCGAGGTATGATAAGTCAAAGCATTTCATTATAAGATAGCATCATTGCTTAGAAAATTTTGGTAGTCCAGATGGAAAGTCTAGAAATGACATGTACTACTACTCCAAATGAAGATGCTTGCAATGATAAAGCTGGTCAGATTGAACTTACCAGAGAATTCGCAACCGAGATTGAATTTGAAGAGTGGATGGAAAAAGAAAAAAAGACCATCAAATGGAGTAAAAGAAGCGAAACAGGTCCTAAAGATAAACCAAAGGTGCAAAGATCAAGAAAATTTATGCTCAAGAAGTAATAGTTGTGAATCTGACAAATTAGCAGTCTCGCTATGGACGGCCAGCCATCTATGAATGGACTCGTACTTATTATTGTCCATTTTCGGGAAAAAAGCGCAATTATACTCCAGCAGAGGGTGTCAAACGCAGGAAATCAGGTGCTTCAATTAAGGTGGGGTGTAAAGCCAAGCTGAAGGCAAGCAAAAAGATGGGGAATGAGTCTATGGTCATGGTTAATGTGTCTTATCACACTAATCACACTCCACAGCAAGCTGAAAGTCCCTGAAGGCTTCATGATAACCAGTTCTGAAACCCAAACCCCTCTGGAATACTAGCTGAATGTCAGGTTTCGGGGGTGACAATGGCTAGGGAGTTGATACAATCAGGTGAGACTAAGGTAATAACAGGCACAGAAAAGGGTCTAGTGACGCTAGAAGGGAGCTATTATTCTAAGGGTAATTGCAATGGTGACTAGGACTAAGAGGATGAGACTAGACAGAAGAGATCTAACGGTCTTCACATATATACATCACCGTTTCTAGGGTTACAGAGAAAAAGTAAACAAGACAAGTAAACAAAGCAGTAAGCGAAGAGCCTAGTAAATCAGGAATCAAATCCTTCAAACTCTCACACTGAAGTTGTTTAAGGTGAAAGCTCAGTCACCGATGTTCATAATTGACTACTTCGTTACAGATTTTGCTGGGTTTAAGCTTGCGTTTGATTATCCAAAAATCAGATAACTGTCACTAATATTTTTTTCATGCCTTATCTTGCTATGCAAAGAAAATAACTGACCTAGTTTTTAGAAAGACAGCAGTTGATGACTTATATCAACTTGGTCCGATCAAAAACCATGCCAGAGCTCACTAAGGTTTGGGAGAGGTAAGGGAGATACCAAGATCAAAAGAAATGGCCGAGTTATATTTGTTTCCCAATGGATGGGTCAACCTGAAGGATTGTGGCTGGAGAATCGTTCGGAAAGGTATCATTTCAGTAGGGATTACAAAATTTGATTTTTTTGAAAAATTGGGTACAATAGTGCCGGTCAGACTTAGAATTTTATGTTCACACAAAATTTATACTTTCCACACGATCATTAAGAGAATCAGTATTTAAACTAACCCGCCCCTCCACCCCCGATACAAAATTCTGATTGGTGACTATTACGATGCGAGGCTTAGCCCCAATACTGCTCAAATTATGGAAAGTTTCAATTTCTGCCTCAGTCAGAGAGTTCTTGCAGATGGATATGCAGCAATATTGTCTACAGCCTCATGGTTATGTTCTACATTGATAATATTTGTAGACCAGCTATCACCATTTTCATCATCTTTGGATACGTGAAGAAGGAACGGGCAATCTTGTCGTAATGTACTGGTACTTCTAATATTAGCTTGACTAGCAGAATTCGATGTTTGATCATGCCATCCGCTTTGTTTCCTTTCCTTTGAGGACGTGGTATGCTCAAACAATTGCCATCTGCGTTTCCAAGAGATTTTTCGGCTTCTATTGCCTCTTCTAGTGAAAAATACGACGCAGTCATTGACAAGTTTGTACGCGGATTACTATTCATGTTCACTGTGAAGAAACCCTCTAGAAAATCTAGGAATGCCAAAGATATTCAAGTTGCTTCCCCAGGCTGAAGCGATAGAGCGTATGACATCCGTATCTAAGAACAAATAACTTGAGAATTCGATAGGCTTAGATCTATACTAATTCCAGCCTGCAACTACCTAAGTGTTCGCTTCAATTTGGCCACAGTCATCTTATATGTACTACCGCTTAGTCATTAAGTACATCGATTAAACGTCACCTCGTCGCCGGCTTCTCAAATAAGAATCTCTTCAACCACTTAACAATCCAAGTTCACTGATTTTTTCTCAAGACGAATGGAGTCATGTCATTGGTCATGAATCTTGTAAATTTCGATTTAATGTTTTCTTTCTGATCTAAATTCTTGACAATGAAGAAGATGACCAGTCAGTCGTCTGTTTACCTTGGTGACAGAAATTACAAATCTTTGTGTCGACTTTACAATTTTTGTCTAACTCTCAGCGTATTATCAGGAGAGTATGTTATTGGAGTGAGAATTACTGTTGACGAAGAAGGTATTATACTTCTTTCTAGAAGTTGGAATGTATGAAGCCATGAAAAAACATGAGAAATAAATGTTGTTCAAAACACAGACAGTGTCAAGTTTACAACGTCTCTGCAGTTACATCTTTATTTCCTCTCAGTCACCATTTTGCTTTGCAAATGCCACCCTAAATCTTCGGAGATATTGTTCTCCAACCAGCTTTGTCATTGCAAGTATCTTCATTTAGGATAGTACGTGTATTTCTTAGACTTTCCATCTCGACTGGCTAAAATTCTTGGCAAGAATACTTGACTATGATGATAGGCTTTGACTTGACGTTTTTGGAATAATTATGACGGCTTTAATGAAAATGTGTAGTGTGAATAAACCCAAGGGATTGAAATCGTATCAAATTTTTGAATGCACGGTCCTTAAATGTTAAGCAATTTAAAAATTTTGTGTTCAAATTCAAATGACAGCTTCGTTTAATTTTAGGATTAATGATAATCCGGACGCTGGGTCTAGGGTCTAGGCCCAACGATGCAAGGGGGGTAGAGGCGCAGATAGTATCTTGCTTCTGGAGCCATGTTGATTAAGAATGGGTCCAGTTAGTAAGCAAGCAGGTTCATTCTTGTAGCTAAGCTGTAGAATAAGCATAGGAAAATCATAATTTACATGTACATACGTGTGATGACTATATTTAATACTAGATACTAGAATTGGGTTTCGGCAACAATTGATACCGGGCCAATTAGTGTTTCTCTACAGTTCTACCTCTCTACAGTATAAGAAAATACGGCCTATGCAGTGTAATAACTATCTCGAGTCATAAAATAGGTAAATACACCAGAATATGCATGGTGCGAAAAAATAAAATTTTGAGCCAATCGTGCACTCAGAATGCCAATTAAGCAGGAAAATAGCCCTGTAAATATCCGTAATGCAGGGTAATAAATTATACTTTTTTACCTGATTTAAGGTTCAAATCATGCTTGAATTATATCTTCTTGTAACTATCATACAACAAAATCTATTCATATTCTATTAAAAGACTGAAGTTTAATCTCCTGTCTGCCTACCATCGCCTTTATAACAGCCTATCGTATATACTCTAAATGAGTTTTGTGAGCTCTTGAACATCCACAGAATCACAGCCGGAAGACGCTCATATCCTCGATTTCCAACTCGAACTAGATTACCCTTTCATTCAAGTCCAAGTAATGAAAAGGCCAAAATGCTAGCTAACACTCTAGGTAGCTATCTCATCTTATAATTATCAGGATGTGAACTCTTAAAGTTCTCAATTTCACCCAATTGAGCTAAGCGTGAGGGCTCCCGAGTCAAGGCACATGTCTCTATTCAAAAGTTAAGAAACGGGTGTAGAAGGTGGCAACTAATGATGTATTATGTATAGAGGAGTCATGAGAAAAAAAACACTTAGTCAAATATATCTATATAGTTCGCGTTGATGATTGCGAAGATCTTAATGTGGTTGTGTGTTGAAGTTATAGTACAGAAAGGTGATGTTGAAGAGGAAACGAAATATGGACGTTGTGATCAGGACTGCCGGATATTTCGGGCCAACATTTTGAACTTTAACTAGCACAGGGACTAGTAGGGATATTACTATCCCTGAAGCGAGATTTTGGTCTATTGTTCTCACTTAACCAATGAACCCAACTGCTTTAAGGAAAGGTTCGGCCTGTGAAATAACAAATTACATGCTGTAAAGGATGATTTATGATGTTCTTATGTTTTCGGGAATTTTTAGGAAGTTTTCATATTTTTAATTGTGAAAGCTAAAAGGAAAAACCTTGTGCATCCATGCGATATGTGCATCATAAGAACATTCAAAGCCCATTGGAAACGTCGATGGGCTTTGAAAAAGGTAACAATCCGGTAAAATAAACACACATATACTACGCATTAGATTGCATTATTGAAGACTGGAACAAAGTTACAGCAGGCACGATTTCGAATTGCTGGTCCATTCAACTCTACTAGGGCTTGGTCAAGAGCAAATGGCCAAAGCAATCTACAATTTTTTTTAACGCCAGAAGGTAGCATGCATTGATTACTGATGAAGCATGGGTATTGGCTGAATTGCAATAGATGGCTCAAGCTAACCTGATAGGTCCAGTTATAGATATCAATGATATTATTAAAGAGCCAGTGGATGATATGAGATGACTTTGAACGAGCCAATCGATGATATTTCAAGTCCATATCTAACAGCAATATTGAACGGGCAGGGAGATGAGGAGCAGGTCATTGGAAATCAACTGCATCATTTGAAGAGATAAGTTAAGGCCGAGATTGGATACAAAACTGGCTTGATCGAGGCAAAGTACCTGAAGCTGATAGTGACAAGGTGTATACAGTCCGGAGAACAGTATAGATAGATGGTCACAAAGGCTTCATTTAGAGCCACCTAGGAAGACTCCATCATATTTTTCATTCTTTTTTTTACAATGTCCTTATGGAGCCGAAGACTATCGAGGACAAGGGATTATGAATACGTGATTTAGATTAATTGGACACTGATTCTTAAACAGAATATGCGAATACCACTACGAGAAGTGAAGTTACCTCCTGTACTTTCTCTTCCATGAATTTCCACCAAAGGGAAAACTCTCAAAAAATCTATGGTTGTTGAAGTGTAACTTCATCAACGTATACACTTCATTCCTCAAGGTAGTGTCGACTGGATTCGAACCATAGGTCTTCCTTCTCAAGATGAGGGGTAGGTGTTAAGGCTACTTAAAAGAACAGCCAGGAAAGCATACCACTACACCATCTGACCCAGACTCAAACATTGACTTGCTCTTAATATTGAGATTTCTAAGGTCTTGACTCGAAGCGTTGATGATAGCCAACAACTACGAGAGTAGATGTGGCCTCTAGTGATAGAGATAAAGGGGAGAAGGGGTAAGCCAAGAGGTTAGGCCATTTGAAATAGAGCGAAAGTTAAGAATTAAGGCAAGGGCATTATGAATATGGACGAAAGCATCAACTTTTCAATTGAGATTTGGAAAACGATATTTATAAACATGTCTAATACCTATCTAGACTAACAAATTACCCTTGGATTAACCACGACAATCCTGAATAACGATATGAATTTTTTTAAGTCGGCGGCTGTTTGTACAGATCACGAACCAAAGATGAAATATTAAAACTTTATTTTATGGTAAGTCTTTGTAAGTGGAAAACCTATTTGTAAGAAAACTTTTCCTCCTGTTTTTCTTTTTTTTAACATAGAGGTGTAACTGTATTGACATAAAATATTTGTAAACATTAAATACTCATGGTCATTGGTTTGACCTAATTAATCAGTAACTTTTTCTTCAGCTTGTTCAGAACAAATAGATATGTTGTCTCAAAAGTGCTGATCTCGTCACCAAGATCGACCTAAGGTGACTTTATGGTCGCTAATTATCAATTTAAGCCTCTCAATTTTATTAACATCGTCTAAATTAGGGGACGAACTCGAGCTTTTTTTGTCAAAGTTCCGCAACGGAGAGAATACCCTACCTATGTTCATGAGATTCATAGACTGGTAATGATTTTTGGCTGGTTCAGACCAGCTTCTTCATGAATTGCTTTGATTAAAATAGATTTAATATTTAATGATGAAAATCTTCATACATTGCTTGCTTACCTGATGGCACATGTCACTCAGACGTTTTGATACAGGCGTAGAAAATGGTAACGAAGGTCAAATGATGATTAAAATATTATGTGAATATATTTCTATGGTGATTCTTTTGTCAATTGTTGATGATCATAAAGATATCGTTGTAATCAAAATCGAGTATGGAAAGTAAGTCGTTGTGGCAAAAGAATCCGTTGGTGAGGGGAAGTTATACTAAATTTCAGGCCAATATTTTAAGCTTTATCTAACTTCAATACTAGTAGGGATCTGATCCCTGAAGTCAGGCTCTACCCGACATTCTCAATCTACCCCCGAGTCAGTGCGGTTCCCACCGTCGGGTGGGAGAGATTCTAGGTTTTTACTGGCGGTTGATCATGTCACTTAGGACTTACAGGGAATTAATCAAATACCGGCTATTGTGGGTCCGAGTATGCCAATATGATTGGTTCTGATAGCCCTGTAACTGGCCAATAAACGTTTATTGAAATGATTAGGGACCCATAATAACGGCGGCCCCCACATCGCATATCGCACAGCGCGAGCGAACGAACGCACGTACTTAACAGACATGAATTCGTTATTCAGCCATCTTTTTGCCATCAAGCGAACGGTATTTGAGCATACATTAAACTACAACAAGTGGAAATTGCGGCAAAAGAAAAAGGAGTAAAACTTCGCGCAAAAGCCGTAAATCCGTGCGCGAAATCGCGGGGAAGTGAGTGACTCATCACTCAGACAGAGACAAGCTCTCACTGAACAGCAATCAATCAATCTAGCTGGCAGATGTGGTTAATTGGCAGTTGCTATTACTTTGATATAAAAATTAGCTCTTCTCAAAGCCAGCGAACTCTTGGATTTACCTGCGCCTGACTAGTTTGACAAGAGAATACGTCTGTTGCAATCAATGAAGGTTTTAAAAAAAGAGAGTAATTCAAGCAATGAAAATTACGACACACTCAGAAAGAACATAAAAAATACCCATCTTTCGATTGATCATTATTATGCTGGCTATTAGTAGCCAAAATATTAATCACTATCAGGTCGGAAAATTTGATATTTTTTTCACTTGGTACATACTTTTTTCAGTCTCGCCGTTTGACGGCAAACTCCAGCAGAACGAGGAAAAAAAATTACCGGGCTTTAGCTAGGCTGGGGAGGGTTGAGAGTTCTATCATATGGGTTCCTACCAATCATCATCAAGAGCTTTGACAGCTAAGCCTTTTTTTACAAATAAAAATCCACATACCCTGCGATAACTTGAGCGTTTCCTTTTTTCTTTTTTTTCTCGAAGGCCAGAAAAAGAAAAAAAAGAAAAAAGAAAATAAAATTTAAATAACACGCTCTATCAGCATATACCGAATTGAGATCTCGTTTAGAGACAAGGGTATACCCTGAGAAAACTTACTCAGTGATGCAGCTGAAATGGCATGCACTTTTTAATCACGATGATGATGATGATGATGCTATGTGAGTTTATTTCAATCTGGATTCAACTTTGTTATAATTTTTTGTAAAATCCAAAATTCAAAATTACGATTTCTTACGTGTGTTATGTTGAATGGGGTATTGTTTTTTCCGTTGAAATAAATTAGATACTCATTATCTTGTGGTTTCGTCATCTTGTTCTTCAAGACAAGATAGTCGATGATTAGCAAAAACTAGACTATAATTTCAAACAAACCCTAAAGAAAAATATTCAAAATTTGACTGTATTTTTTAGTTACCTAATAGTAGTGACTTTCAATATGCCCCTCCTTCTGGTTATAAGGCCAAGGGAGATAAGGAATTCAAGGATAATTTGGAAAAGAAAAGTAATGAGGAGACAAGCATGCATCGGAGCGAAAACTAGTTGCCGCTAGAAGCACCATCAAAGCACGCATATTATCAATAATCATCAGCAGCAATAGAGTATCCAGACTATTCGATTCCCTTCAGGATTCCCCCTGTCATGTTGCCAAAAACCTTGTCCAAACTCTTTTTATTTTCCGAAGCCTCTATGGTGGATTGATACTTAAGAATGATAACAGTCTCTAACTTTCTTGAAGAAAAAAATAAAATCATCAAGCACCTACTGATCTTCGACGCTCTTTTTTAAAAGCCTTTCTGGCAAAATAACTCTAACTATATTGAGACCCTATTAGTCTCAAATATACTTCAGTCGTTTTCAAATACAATACTCTTTCTGTCTATGAACCTTAAGAAAAGAAATAATATTTTTTAAGAAAAAGAAAAAAATCCAACTACATGAATAATGAATTATTCTTCAAGAAAAGATGATAATAAGGACACGACTTATACTCAAAGTCCCACAGCTTTGACAGCAGATCCCACAGTCCGGGAAAATTCAAATATTAGAGGAAAAATACGGACGATACTCGGTAATAAAAATCAAGGATCAAATTATGAGAAAAATAGTACAAACTTCACTGAGAATCGTGTGAGTGATGGTACATTTGATCCAGACTCTGATTTCAGCGATAGCGAAGACGATGATGATGACGGTAATGATTTGAGAAAAGAGACTATGAGAGGGAACTAGAGAGAAGAAATGAAGAAAAAAAGGGGGAGGAGAGCAGAGATGAAGAAAAGAGAACATATAAATTACGAAGATCTCGAAATTTAATGGACGACGAAAAGGGATATGACGAGAAAGAATATAAGATAGGAGAAGATGATGGGGATGAAAAGAGAGATTATTTGAAAAGCAAATTAGAATACTTGACTGACATAAAACTGTCAAAAGAAAATGTTTGGAATATCCTAGCTACAATCAAAGAATATTTGAAGTTTGTCGGACCCGGTTTTATGGTAAGCTCGAAGAGTATTACTCTCAGGATCTTGAACTGACCCCACATAGATATCAGTTGCATATATCGATCCCGGTAATTATTCAGTTAACGTATCTGCTGGAGCCACTTTTCGATTTAGATTACTTTACATGGGATTAATCTCCAATCTATTTTCAATTTTTTACCATGGATTGTGTGTTAAACTCGGAAGCATAACTGGTTACAATCTCGCCGAAGCTTGCCGAGCTTTTCTCCCGAGGTGGCTTAATATGATTTTATATGTTATAGCCGAAGTATCTGTAAATATCCTGGTCCCTGTCCTAAAAAGACTCGGTAGCTAACACTCTTAAGATTATTGCCACTGATGTCACAGAGGTTGTTGGAACTGGTATCGCTGTTAGTCTCTTGATACCCAAAATTCCACTCGAATTAGCCTGTGCTATGTCAATTCTGGATGTGATATTTATTAAAGTTGTATCCGGTCCGGATGGAAAATTGAAGGGTTTACGAGCTTTTGAATTTTTTGTCATGGCATTGGTCATGGGAGTGGTTACCTGTTTTTGTATTCAACTTTGTATGATGAAATCCCCAAATGTGGGTGAGGTTCTGTCTGGATATATACCTGCTGGTGAATTATTGCAACCGCAAGGGCAAGTACCAACTCTTTATAGACCTGCTTTTGTATATGATTCTAACTTCAAGTTGTTAGACTATTCCAAGCCTGTGGCATATTAGGGTCAACATTAATGCCCCACAGTCTTTATCTAGGCTCAGGCCTCATTCAACCGCGTCTCAAGCAATTTGACATAGATAATGGGCTAATATCACCAGAACCAGACCTAAGCCGCAAGGATAGACGTGTATACAAGCCTTCTCCTGAGGCCATAAATACTTGCATGCGAGTTTTCATCACCGAAGTCGTCATCTGCCTCTTTATTTTTGCTCTTTTCGTTAACAGTGCTATCCTTATTATTGCTGGCTCCTCTCTCTATGAGACGCCTGGTAACAGTGCGGATCTCTTTGGAATTCACGATGTTCTTTCAACTACAGTTGGACCAGCTGCAGGCACTATTTTTGCTTTTGCTCTCTTGCTAAGTGGTGGTAGTGCAGCTATTGTCTGTACATTAGCAGGTCAAATGATATCCTCTGGTGCGGTTCAGGGAAATGTAAGCCCGTGGTTAAGGAGGCTATTAACAAGGGCTCTCAGTACACTACCCAGCATAGTCATTGCGTCAATGTCTGGTCAGCAGGGTCTTGATCATATCTTAGATGCTGCTCAAGTACTACTAAGTCTTTTATTACCGTTTATAATTGCGCCACTTATTTTTTTTACAAGTATGGACCGCTACATGACAGTTCGGACACAAGTAAATTGTATTCAAAGCCGGTCAGACGCCAGGTCTGGGTCGATTAGCTGGGATGCTGAGGCTCTACCGCCTATCGAGATAAAAATGGGAAACCATTGGTTTACTACTACTATTGCGATATCGATGTGGCTTTTTATTGTGGCGTTAAATGGAGCAAATATCTTCGGAAAAGTTTTTTCAAGAACAGGAGTTATACACGGCGGCGCATTAATGAATTGAAGAAATATAGAAAGATGATGACATTCGTTGACTTACTGTCGTTTACACAAAGTGATATGGGTTGGGTTTATGGGAAGGGCTGTTATGCTTTAATCGGACAAACGGAAAAATCGGGGAAATTGGGGAGTCGGATAATCTTTAGGACCGGGCGTGAAAAGATAAACCATGGTTTTTCCATCTTTTGAATTGATTATCAAATTTTTTTTTCATCTTAATGAAGTTATGTTTTGGGCGATGAATGAAAAGAAACGAAACAAAATAATTCTCTGTATATATTATGAATAATAATGCTATAAGAATCATCTTAATTTAAAATTCTCTCTCTCTAACTTTCAAAATGACTTAGTATTGAAGATAATCAGTGAGCACGATAAATATACAAATATGGATGATGCCGGTTGTTGGGAAAATGGTGCGCCGTAAGGCTCAAGTAAGAAAAATGAATTTATCTTGTGTTTCTCCGTAAAGCTACAATAAGCATCGGGTTCGAGCAAGCCCTAGGCTATGACGAAAGAGGCTGCTTATATTCGACAGTAACCAGTAATGCAGTGCTGAAAAACTAACAAAAATCGCTAATCCTCACTTCAGTTAAGTAGCTGTTAAGATAGGTGTATCACATGACCATTCTTAGTCATCGTGAGGTCTATATTACCTTGCTAGAATCTCTTAGATCGTTACAGTAAGTTAACCCTCTTCATCCAACAATGGCCTCCACGAACCCTTAACTTTTCTGTATACACTAATTTAACTTATTCGAGGATTGATTGTAAATCCAGTTCCGGAGGTATCGACTTATCGTAAACGGGGCTTACTTAGTGTTGCGAAATTCAGTTTTGCCAAGTGGTGCAGCGGAATGTCAGAAAATTGGGTAGAATAATTTGACATTGAGATCATTTTTAGAAAAGAATGATCTTTCCTATGTCAATCTAACACAAATCAGAAGGGCTTATGGCAGCAATCACGTTAAAACGTGAAAGTTACAGATTAGAAGTGTGGATATAGTTAATTTATCCCTCATTAACCAACTGATAATCGGTTGAGTTTTAAGGTGATTTGATTTTCTGTCATGGAGTTATCATTTCATCAAAGGTTAGATGTTATCAGGTTTTTCAATTTGGAAGTAATAAGTAAAGCGATGCTGTAATTGATTGGAATTGCTTTAGTTCATGGCAGGCACTTTACAGTATGTCTACGGCAATTCTTTTGTTTTTGAAAAGTAAGTAATGGATCTAACTTTTGTATCTCAAACATTAGTAGATTCAGTAGAATCAATCAATGTTGTTTTAACTATACAGACCCCAACAGAGTTAGGGTTACTGAAGACGAAAGTAAATATGAAGTCATAAATAAAAATAAGGAAAAAATCGTGTTCAAAACACAGATGATTTCAATTGGTAGAGAAGCTAAGGCGATTGTTAAACATCTTTATTTCCTCCAAGTAGCTAGCCATTTTGCTTTGAAAATACAATCATCAATCGATGGAGAGATTGTTCGTTATTTTGCGTTGGATGTGACTCTTAGCCCTGTCACACTTCAGGTCTGGATGTGAACAGTCCGCGTTAGTTGATGAACTTTTGAAAGTCGAATTTTTATCATGCATCAAAACAACGTTTTGCTCTTGCTGATCTTCTTGAAAATCCATGTCTAGCTCAACTTCCAGATGCGAAAAGAACAAAGTTGTAAAAAAACTCGTGCATCGGAATGATAATTTAGCGCGAATGATTCCCCTGTAAAGATCAGCAACACCCTTACTAGCGTGCTTTTTAATCTTTTTCTTTGAGCTGAACTACAGGGTATGAATGATAGTTTGTTACCTGTATTTTGGTTCAGGAAAGTACAGCGTTTTGTGGATAGATTCTAGATTCTTAATAGTGGGGCAAAGACTCGCTTCAGGGGTAAAGGTAATAATAGTCTTTGTGCTAGTTCAAGTTTGAAAAACATATTAATTGGCCCAAAATATCAGGCATATATTATAGACATTTCCCTTCTTTAGCAAAATTACCCCCCATACCACAATTTTCACTACACTAAGTTCTTCCTAATCATCATCACAAACTTAAGAAATATCCTTGACTCTGAACTTGGTCTTACGACTCTTCCATATATAATTCATCATCAGTCGCAGCCTTCTATAACCATTATAAACCAGATAATACATCAAGATAATTATCTAACATTAAATACTAATTTATTTTATTTAGATTAAATTACTTCCCGAAGCTAGTCTGAATCGGTCAAAAATCGCAACTCATCTGATATTTTTTCGAAGACAGGTTGGGTATTCACTGTGTCGCGAAACTGTAACACACAAATTAGCTCGCGACGATAAACCTACTAATGGAAAAAAAACACCAACCGACGATAACTTACAAGCTCGTTCAATTGTGCCCGAGACAAAGCTATTCTTGTCCGAAATTTATCGCAAAGGGGGCGCGATAGGGGCCAAATGAAGCGCTTTCTTTGCGGCAGCAGGCTTACTTTAAAGCCATTTTTTGATGACTGGACGCTTACATTGAAAATGAGTCATGACTATCATAGTCCTGTCCTCATGTAGGTATTTTTATTTCAGAAGAGATTCAATCTTTTACAGATAGTCATAGCCGTTTTCAATCGCCTTCTTAAATACTTCAGAAAATTCAGAAAGTATGAATTCAAGGCTTTGACCTTGCGTTATAGTCACAAGTATACTGGTTGTGGTATAAGTTGAGCTCGAAAGAATGGAAATGGCATGAAAATCAACTCATTTCTACAAGATTGCTCCTAAAAGAAAAGACCGAAGACTACTTGCAATTTGAATTTTCCGTTGATAAATACCATTTATTAGCATTTTACATCAGTACTTTATATCTAAGCTCGCGCAAACGACTAAGGAGATAGAAATTAACGCCACATTTGACACAAAAAACGCAGGATATGACCTATTTGCTATATTTAACGCGGTTGATGGAATTTGAGTTCCGCTGGCTTATTTATTTGTTGAGCAAGCAGTGTCAGATGACACCATTATTTTTAATACACTGGGAAAAACATCACAGATTCTTGGCCAATTTTTGAGAAATTTATTAAAGATGGGTTTCAACCCATCTTTTTTCGTATTTGGTAAAGATAAATCCGAGAAAAAAGCATTCTGGTAAGTCTGCACATCGACTATCGCTTTAATAGGCCCCGGATTGACTTAGTCACTTGGGTTCTACCAACCCGTCAATTCTACAGGCCCTTGATAAGATAGAAGCAATTCTTAAGCCATTGCTTTATCAAAGAGGGCAGCTTCAGATACCATAATTTCAGCTTCAATGAATTAAATGAACGACGTTGATCATACCTTCCATATGAGCTCGGTAATTTTTACAGCAAGTCAGCGCCAACAACACTCTTGGCATATTAGATTAAAAGTACGTACAGCTCTTTTTTAGCTGTATTGATATTCTCGTTGCCAGTGTTCTGGACGATGTTGAAAAAGAGATGGCAAAGACAGTCCAAGCATACCTCTATACCGCAATCATAAAATTCTTAGCCATGGATGAAGTACCAAGAATTCAACCAAAATCAGATAAATCGTTTGCACCTGGTAAGATAAATACAAACCTACCGAAGAAACGTATTGCGGTAGTGTAGTCACTCCGATGGGAACTCCCAAAGGAAAAATGGTACATTTACCGGAAACGCTGATTAACCATTCTACGAAAGAGAATCCAAACAACATAAGTTCATGGACATAAAAGGACTGAAGCTGCAGTGGTATTGGCCACACAGTCACTATCTACATCACTATTGGAGAAAGCTGTCATTCAACAAGCTTTAAAATTTGCTATAATTCATTTTAAAGAAAAACTAGTCAAAACCAAATCAATAGGATAGTAGATTATTTATTCGCCTATCGGAAAACCATAAATGGCATAAATTATCTCTAGCTAGTATCTTTGAGATAGTCGTAAAAAGACTTTCTGTTTCACCAGCATCAATTTGATTAATTAAACCAATTCGCTCGTGATTTGAATTAAGTCCCAGTAATGATGAGGCACATAACCAAATTCTCAAGATTACAATTCCGTTATCCAAGTCCGACGCGAAGTTAGAACCTGCGTTGAACTAATAGCCCGTAATTAGACCTACAGTTCCAAAATCTATATTTACTCTAGCGGGCGACAATATAGTGACAAAAGAAATGCTCTTTGATGAATTAGAAAGTAACATCGATACGCACTATTTCTTTTAAACTATATGGCTGTATCATTCCTGAAGCTCCTCTCCGTCGTGGATGGTATTTTTCATTAAGGTTCCGCGACCTAGATTTCGCGTATTTCATAAATCTGGATTCATGGGGACGACCTTCAAAAAACAGCAGCTCTTGGATTTCTAAAAACGCTGTATTGGTCACCACTCACCGAAAAACTGCTCAAGAGCGCCCTCTTGTCAGAACTGTGAATTAACGATGCATTTTGAATATATTTGTAGGGCTCTCACGAAGTACAGAAATTATGGAGGTCTATATAGATCTGATAGTCGCAAATTTCTTGTTCAACTTACTTGTACTAGAGTACCAACGAAGGAACATTAAAGACATTCCAACTAGCTAGTGATCGCGAATATCAAGCTATGGCCCGTGCTAAAGCTGCTCAAGTAAGAGCCGTACTAACAGAAGGAAGTACGGATATGAACAGTAGCCAAGCTGCAATGGCATGTTTTGGATACCCACAAGTATTGTTGCTGTTATTGAACAACAAGTCGGTCGAAAAGAGCTGCACTTAGTGACATGCGTCGTTTACTGATATTATTCTTTAATTACAATATAATTAGTAATTACTTGAAAATTGAATTAAAAAAGAACTCAATGATGTGCACCAATGAGAAAATATATCAGACACCTAGTCCTGTCCAAGTCCTGATGTCGAAGTACACACAGTTGTTTCCATTTTTTTTCAGTTCTCATCGTCCATGCACGATGTGAGTAGTTACAAAATAGGATAAAAGTATCCATCAGATGAAAATATCGACTATTGGCATCAGATAAAAGATATGGAATAAAAAGTGCCGCAATAGAAAAATTTGATTCAATCTATCGATATCGGTGATTTGAGAATTGAGACTTGAATCAAAGATAATCAGTAACCTCCTATCACAATAGTCAGATCAGTAAATAATCTTTTTGAAGTAAAAAGACCTGATCCTAAGAATCTGATGGAGACGAAATGGAGACCGCACTTAAGATTTTTATTTAGAGATCGTGTCACAGCTTTTGTAGACTCATAAATAAATAGCTCGCAGCTTTAAAATTATGGATCTAGCACGAAAAAAAAAAAAAGAGGAAGCTAGGGGTATTTTGGTGGCGCATACTAAGAAAATTTTGCCAAAGTCCTTCTTTGACAATGTAACTGGTCAGTTAACTTAAGTAAATGAAAATCTCAAAGTTCATCTAGACCCTACTAAAGAAAAAATAAATATGAATTGAGTCACTAAACTTTACAACTACTTGTAACGAAGGAATTAAAGTGTATACCGATAAATTCTGGAAGTTCATGCTGGTACACTTTATGGTAGGTCAATGAGATACATAACGTATTCTCTCGTTCCTTTGAGGTCGCCACCCAGGTTAGCTGAATCTCTAAGGCAAGAAGCAAAATATCAAATAGTCTTTGATGAAAATGGCGAAGTTAAAGATATGATTGTTAAACTGGTAAACAATCAATTCGCTAAGTGCTGGAGGTTGCGATTGGAAGCTTCAATTTACAGCATGGAGGGGAGTAATGGCTATGAATGTGGCTCTGAGTTCATTCCCGACAGCGCAACAACTGAACGTAGTAAAATTGCTCGCGAGAATTTAGTTAAGAACAAATAAAACCTCTCAAAATATAGGGAAAACTTGCACAGTGAAGATCTTGGGTATAAAATATGGCCTATTTAAGACAAAATATCAGCACGTCATCCGTTTCGACGCACCCCAAGAACAGACACCTACTTTATGGTCATAGATTCAACAGGTCAATTGAAAGATTTTATTGCCAAGACATCGACAAACAATCATATAAGATGCATGAGGGCAAAAAAAGTCTCACCAGCACCTGATATTGATCAACCCAGTCAATAATCTGGTCAATGACCGAGTTTTAGATACGAAAACAATGAGGTACATTATGATAAAAATTATCTGCTGGGTTTTAGTCAATGTGGTAAAACTATAATGCCGAAAATTCCAAAAATTTTCCCCTGACATTATGACGGTGTACCATTTTATTCACTTTGCATCCTGTGACCCCTCGATGAAGATGGAGTATCATTTAGAACCGATCGTAGGGATAATTATCTATTGGCATTAACACACGACTTTAGTGCGATGAATGTTGTAATTGAAGTTGGAAAAGATTTTGTTCCGTGTAAAAGAGTGATATCTCTTGTTGACGAAAACCGTAAAATCTACCCTTTGACTCCTAGTGTTATGGAGCCCGAATTATCTACTAACATTACAGGCAAGAAGAGAAGAAAATCCCCGTAACTAACTAGCCAGCCATATTTCAGGTCTTAGAATTTGATGTTAAGAGTTCGTACCTACTACATCCTATGATAAAGAAAAAGTTCTCTCCTACGCCATCAAATCATCTCCTAATTAAAATTTCTATGTGTAAATGGTGTTCTCACGATGCACTCTACAACCGAAGAACTGGTCAAATTTTCAGTAGATCTCAAGTTGAAAAATGAAAATAGCATTAACAGAAGAAGAAATTAATTGAATGTTATTTTTTAATAGAGTTGTTCTGTATGTATTGTATTGTGTTATTCTCTACGTTCTGAAGTAAATAATAAAATACTTATCAGTAGACCTCATTCCGATGAGCAGATAGATAAATCTTATAACTAATGCAAATTGAAAAAGAGGAAGAAAACAGATGTAATCCAAGTCCCTAGATACTAAAGCCACTCATGAAATGCCCCTGCAGTTGAGCCAAGCAACCATTTGATATTTTTCATATCATATTTAAGATGATTCCGAAGACGTCTTCTCAAACGTCTAATTAGCTGACAAGAAAATTGGTGCTCAAGATATATTCTTGTTCGCATGAACAGTTTAGTCCTCAATGGGAAAACATTCCTGTGGTATTGAAAACGTGTATTCATTAAAGCTAAGCGTGAGAATATAGGATTTGTAATGTAATGTATGCGTCAATTTAGCATGGTTCGTAATGCATAATATTAGGGGACCAAGAATATTTTTTGGATTAGTCATAGAAGTCATCTCAAATTTCTCCACGCCAATCAAATCTTACTAACTTGACATGGCTCCATAATATCGACATTTATTTTGTTAAAGCGCTTTTTGTGCCACAACAACTTGGTCGAAATGGGAGTTTCCACTAGCTGGAGCGATATCCTACAAGCTGTATTGCCATGGACTGAATCTCATGCCGAAGAGCCGGTAACAGATGAGGAAAAGGTATGTTTTCAACTTGCTTTACTTATATGAAAGTGTCGTGAGAATGGAGAACTTGCCCATGGAGGCTTCAAGTACATTAACAATGCTATTTTTAAATGATTACAATCATACTGTTTATATTATACAAATTTAACTGAATATGTACTGTTCCCAGGATAACAATGAAGAAGATGGGACGACAGAGGAATCAGGTGTGACAGAGCCCGAGGCTGAGGAAGAAGAGCAGGAGGAGGAAGAGGAAGAAGAAGATCTTGTCGATCCTAAAGACGTACTTGAGGAAGGTAAGTGAGCCTGTTTATACTTTATGAGGAAATTGATGATTTATCGATTATATTTCGATCTATTGGCCGCATTCGCTGATAAATTAACACAGAATGCAAAAACTCAAAAGCTTGTTCTCCCGCAAAACATCATTATGAGGAATGCGTTGAGCGTGTTACCAGTGGGCATGGAGTTAAAAATGAAGATTGTGTCGAAGAATGTAGGCCTCTTGCCCCCCTTTTCAAGATAGTTATTACTCTGAAGCTCCGAGCTAAGATCCTTTAGTCTTTCACCTCATCCATTGCGCATCTACTTGTGCTGCCCCTAAGTTATGGAAAGCTCTCAAGTAGAAAATATTTGTGAGAACATGCCGATCAATTGGATGCTTATGCAAACAACATTCAAGTCGCAATTGTAAAAGTAGATAAAAAATAAAAAATAAAGATTTTATCATGACTACATGCAGACAGTTCTTGCATCACACTACAACAAATTTGGAACCAATAATTCCAGCAAAGAATACTCGATTCGAATAGTCAAGTCTGTTTTTCAGACACCTTTAACTCATTTTACGATCAGGATTTTCACCTCAAATTTATGCTGCAGTAAATAAATACCGCAAAGCCGCATTGCTTTTAAGCAGAACCTAATAAACCACAGTAAACAGATTTGTGACGTGATTGTAACTTTTCAACGCCATTTATCTTCAAGAACCAATTTTTAAATTCGTTGATAGTAGCAGTAGATTTAGTATTCTTTCTTTTGATTACTATTAACTTGTGCTTTGCGGGAATTCTAGAACCAACACCTCAGTGAACAAAATCCTTATACATCTCTGCGCAAATTATAGAATCTCATCTTCTCAGCTACATCCCGAGGACTAGTTCTACTTTCCAAAAATAAGGCTAACTTACTGCACGGTATTTAGAAAGATACGTCAGTAGATGTGATGCCCCATTGACTCGATTAGATGAATGACTCAAATACTGCTTACGGGAAAGTAACAACTTGCAATTATTTGCTTCCCTCATTTCCGTAATTAGAAGAAAGAAACACGGTCCTTTCTAGATTTGTAGATTCTTTAAGCTTTCAGGTAAGGGTACACCTCCACCATCTTACAAAAGAGTCGGTCATCAAGATAAAAGGAGGAACGAAAGAGTCGTCGGGTCAAGTAGCCATCACATTCACCTAGACAACTATCTTACATGTACCAAGCGTCCGCTTTTTTTCCTTTTTTTTTTTCAAAGGAAAAAGAATATATATATATTTATATATATATATAAGAGGATGATTAAATGGCTTTCAATGTATTGCAACTCAATTTACGTTTTATAAGATTGTTCATTAGCTGTGTCTGTCCATCCACGAACCACTAGTATGTCATTCAGGATTAATTAAATCAATGCGTCGACGAGGTTCTTTTCTCATGCGCAATGGATTGGAAAGAAAAATGCTACATGCAAGAGATTCTACCAAGGAAAAAAAGAATAAAATAGTTGAGAATGTTAAAAGCTCTGTCTGTATAAGCTACTCCGTCATCTAGCCAAACTTCAACCGAACCACCTCAAACTGAAGACCTTAGTGGGAGTAAAATTCTGGTTCCTGGCCTCTCTCATGTTTTCTACTACGTTAATAGGTGAAGACTATAAAGAACGCAGTGGGAAGGGGAAGTAGCCAGGAATAGTCATGTTGTTAACAATTGAATACTAATAAACTAAAATCTATCAAAGTTTGTTCCGGAGAGAAATCATGCAGAATTTTGAATTTGTAATATCTGTTCTTTCATAATACCTAGTAAATCACTAAAATAAACTAGCGTTGATGCCTAGGGCCGTAAAGTCATAATTGTTATAGACAAGCTTGGGAATAATTACTAAAATAACCAATTTCTCAACCCTATAACAGCAAACAGTGATGTGGTTATCACCACATTATTAATAAATGATAAGTAGCGTCTCAGAATCTAGGAGCATAAAAAAGCAAATCTGTTTTATAATCCTCAAATTTTTTTAGTTCCTTTTGTTTTCCATTTAGCTGGTAGACTTTCATAAACCTTGAAATTCCCCATCGGTCAAATTTAAATTGAATTACATCAAATGTACAAATCAGTGAGTTCATTCAGTCCATCATTGCCAAATAGCCCCATTCCCTATTGCATATTCTCCAATGAATTCGTAAAGCTTTCGGGGCTATAGGTCGATTTTGGTGAGATCTTTGTCTCAAATCTATAGTTTATTACAATTGTCTATTGGTTGAGAAACCGTATTTTTTTGGAAAGAAAAGAACAATCAATATCACCTTGCAGATACAGGAGCAATCTCGGCTCCCTGTCTCATTCCTTGCTCTCTATTGATATGAATTGCTTGTGTTTGTAATTCCTCGTAATCAGGAGGTGCTTCCGTTGGAATAGGTCTTATCTGCTCATTTCCAGTTGAGTAATTTTCCTCACTTGAACTGTTTGTTTCATATTTTTGATATGCCGGACTATTTTCAATCATAACTTCTTCGCGCAGATCCCTTGCCGATGTGTAAACTGGAAGCGGCTCTAAATCCACGTTTGTCAAATCTATCCCATGTGATGTAGTCTCTTGAGCTACGGAGTATGCCTGATATAAGCGTTCTTTAATTTCTTCGAAAATTGAATGGAAATCAAATGCACCACCATCTCGAAATATTAACTTGATTTCAACGATTGGGAATGCTGTAGGTATTCCCCCACCTGCGACAGGTTTACAAGAGCAAAACCAAGAGTTTGCTCCAAAAAATGGCGCTCGAACATGTGCATCTTGGAGGTTAAGAATAGGACATGAGAAAGACTTTAGTGCCGGCTTGGGGTTGGATGGTAAATATACAAGCTGTAGTAACGTAAGTTAGATATAAGTCAGTTCGTTTAGATGGAAGATCCGCATACTCGTTGATTTGTTATGTAAACCACCCCTCCATCACTCTTTGCTGAAAATATTGGAGCTTCAATAATGTTTCTTGGAATGATGATCTCCAGAGACGTTCTCGGAGGACTGGTATAAAGGATACGCTCGTTTGGTAATCTTACAAAGCCTCGTCCATCCGAGCTGGTTATGACCCAACTTCATAGATATCGTTAGCATATTTCATAGGGACAAAAGCTTCAATAGAAAATAGCTGATCCTTGTCTCCTTTAGAGTGCGTGCGTCAATAAACAGGTGAGGCTGAGGTGTTGGAAGAAATTAAATATCAATCATGAAGAATCAAATGAAAGAGGGAAAGAATCTAGACTCACTTACTTGATAGACATGATAAAATTTGTAGGTTTCTAGATGGTCAGGAATAATATCGATATGTAAATGATGAATTACTTGACCAGAGCGATGTATGAGCTAAGGTATCAAGACAGGGACGGCTTAATAAGTGACGAACGAGACAGACTAGGCCGGAGGATCTGGACAGGATCAATAAACTACGTCATTTTAAATTTGTGGAAGGGATTGATAAACAAATGAATGTCTTGGGAATTTGTCTGGTTAGACAGACTCCTCGGTTTCAGATGTGGCTGTGCAAGGAAGGCCTTCAGTATCAAATTACAGAGGTAACTAACACAAACAAACCGATTGATTGATTGATATGGATGATGATGATGATGATGATGGCTAGCTAGTTAGTTAGCCGTCCCGAGAAATCAGTTCAGAGCTTTACTTTTAGGCTACTCTACTGAGAAGTGATCTGCAAAGAACCAATCCAACTGATGGTTTTATATTACCTTCTACAACACATTCCTAAGCGGCATGGACGATATTTTCTGGAACTTATGTGAATCGAGATATAATATTTGTCATAACATATTGTAAAGATCAGAAATATTAAATCACAGAGCAACATAGTCATTATTGGAAATTAAAGAGAAAGTCGATTCAAGAAGGAAATCAAAAAAAAGGAATTGTTCTAGAGTACCATTTTTCTCATTTAGAAGTGCTCTGAAGGAAGAGCTCTTGTTCTGTTTTTGGTCTATACAGGCACACCCATGCATGCCAAACGGTGGTGCACCACAGCACTACCTACCACCTGCTAGAGTTGCTTTTTATGTAGATTTCATGAATTGGATATTTCATAATCATCAATATTCGAGTAAGTCATGTACGGTGCAGTCAGTCAGACATGCCAAAACCTGAAACCTGGGGGGTGATAATTAGCCCCATTTATGAACGCCTGCCTACTCCTCAACGAACAGCGCTCTGCCATAAATGAAGAGGATTTAGTTCTATTGAGATATAACTAGATGAAATAATACAGCCTTAATTTTTGTATTATAAGTCTATGTATTGATAGGAAGGAGGTAGAAATTAGAGAGTGCACCTTGTATAAAATGTCATTAGGCCTATTGGTAGCCCCACATTGGTCTATTTCTAATCAGGTAAGCACCAAGCCTAACCTAAAACAGCAGTAGCCTCTCCTCACTTTAAAGCCCCATAATACATAATATGGCAAGGGTAAAAACAGAAGCTAAATTTACACTTTCAACAAACTCTTTTGGCAGCAAGATGTTTCTGTAATTCATAATGGGGTCCTCTAGATATCCAACATTCTGAAATAAAACAACAGATAGAAAAAAAAAGAAGAGTTTGACTTTTTCATCTGATTTTTTGGGTGTGGGTAAAGTGAGGAGAGTTGCCAGTATCGTACATCGTTGTGGCAGAGTTAGCGTACTCTGGGCTCTGTTTTCAACTATTCTACACAACTAAACTTCATTGTTAAATTGCTGCTACTGACTGCTATTTTCCAGCTTCAAAACTTGTTTGTGATGTCCAAAATTTACGCAGAACTTTTCACGAGGAGTTGATATTTTGCAGCTTACCCTGCTGCTTCTGTTGGTACCAATGAGTAACGCAAAGCGTGCGGCAATTTAAGCGGACTTATTACTCTCTTTTAATTGGTGTGATTAGTAAGCTCGGGCTGGCAGCACGACCGCGAATAATCGCCACCGTGATTTTCTCAGGAAGATATACACATCACACGCTTGAATTGATCTGCTTGATAGAGGAGAATTATTGATTAAAATCAGTACTGACTAAATTAATAAATATTAAATTGATTTGAATCTTTTTTTTAATTCGAGATCTAGCTTGGTTTCTGCATTAACATTCCCAGACGCTATATCATTCATTGATTACAATTACAAACTCTTTTTCCTTGACAAGACCTGCGTTGCCAACATACAGAACATCGCCGGTCGGCACGTTCTACAATTCTCATAAAGAGGTTATCCCAGGGCGCTAAAGACGAGCGTGAAAGGGAAATAGTTGGAATTCCAATAAAATGCTGCCTGCACTGCATGGTCTCATTCGTTGACGATCAATCGATACACTGTTGGATGCACTGTCAGGCAAAACTCCAGTTGGTCAATGACTGAGCCGAGGAGCATCAGTTAAGCGTATAACTACTTGAGGCTACTGCTTACTCTCCATGTGTATTCCTCCTTGCAGCTGATCTGATACGAAAGTAGGATCGGGCTACGACGTCTACAGCTTGATCAAACACGTGCCGATGTCTATGAAAGTCAGTCATTGCACATCTGAATTTGCCGCGAAGAAGAGCCCAGAGCCAATGAAAACATTGTATCTGTGCACTGCAAAATCATGATTTCATTCTTTTAGTCATTCACGGGATGGTTTCATTGCCTGTTTCATCAAGTCGAAAATGTTCAAGAATGTGCAACCAAAGCATTCGAAAAAGAGACTTTATTTTATTACGATGTAACCGAACTGTACAGCTCAATCTCTGAAATTTGCAACCAATTCTTGGATTTTGACTTCCAGTCAGTTTTGCATATATGAGGAATTTGCATTTAATGCAGAGAAGATGGGAGATTGAGCCAGCTAAAAGAAAAAAAGAATATATTCGAAAACATTGTTGATTATTTTAGTACTATTAACATCCTAAACATTCATCATCTTCTTGGTTACTTCCATTCTATAAAAATTAGTAAAATTACCAAATTTTCATTCCCTCAAAGGTAAAGATTAGTAAAAGAATCTCTAGCGATATTCTCCAACACTAATTTGTAGTTAATGAGGTTCCATGGCGAAGACTAATTACATCGATGATTGGATGCGGCGATGGAATAATTTGGGCCACGGAAAAATAAATTAACCACAGGATAAACTGTAAATCCGATAAACTATAATATCATGTGAGAAGGCGTTTTAGGGTGTGTATATTACCGCTCAACGTTATGTTGGCGCTAATAGAACTCATCTATGAGCCTGTGAAGACTGAAAAAAAATATGTAAGAGTACGGACGGACCTGAACACCGTTAGAGGTCTGATATCCTAGGCTAGAGAAGGGTTCACAGAAATAAACCCTGGTCATTTTTGTCATTATTTACATTTTTGCCGATCGTCCCCTTGCCAACAATGTCTTGGACGGCACTTGGTACCGCTAAACCCATTTTGGAGAACAAAAAAGAAAATCCAGGATGGAAACATCTAACATCTAGGGAATGCGGGGTAAGTTAGTGACGAGGGTCACAAAGTTGATATTGAAGAAACCAAACTATCACCTCCTTCTTGCAGATGTTAAAGGAAATCAATCCTTCAGCTCTGATTTAGAATTTGACAACCCACAAAATGTCTATTTCAAGCGCCACTCTAGGACTAGTTAGCAAAAAACTACTTAAATATACTGCTTGTGATATTGCAGATGCACTTCTTAAACTCAAAGTGCCCAATGCCGGCTATTTGTCCAATCTTCATCTCGTTACAACCAAGAACACCACCACGTCTGGCGCTACAGGCACATCTCAAATAACGATTGCGCCTGCATCAACTGTACTATTTGAGCCTAAAGTTACCTCTGAAACGGAGACTTCCCAATGCCAATCAAACAATATTCCCGCAGGTACCCATTGGGTCGATCTGACACCACCCGATACCATCGTGGTAATGAGCCAGCCTGAAGGTCAAAATTGTGCTGTTTTGGGCGGCATTTTGGCTTTGCGAATTAAAATTTTGGGTGTTAGAGGAGTGGTGGTCTCGGGAAGAGTGAGAGATATAACTGAACTGAATTCCACTGGTCTTCCGGTAAGTAGTAACCAATAGTGAGCATCATTAATAGAAACCCAAAATATAGATACTATTTGTTGACCCTCTTGCATTTACCTGCTAAAATTTTCCATTCCTCTCTTACAATTTTGAAAAACTGTCTTGAGTTAATTTTTTCTTTTTTTAAAATACTAATCTAACCACAAAAAATCAGATTTGGTCAAGAGGTACATCAATTGTAGGAGCTGCCGCTGAATCCAAGCCTCTTGCCACTCAAGTACCTTTAAATATCAATGGGACCTTGGTGACTCCCGGAGACGTCATCTTTTGTGATTCTATTAATGGTGTTGTAGTGATTCCCCAGGAGCGTATGAGGGAAGTCGTCGATATACTTCCAACCCTTATGGAGATGGATGATCGCGTTAAGAAGGACGTGATGAGCGGCGTTTCAGTTTACGATGCGTTTGCCAAACACAGAAGATGAAATGAAATGAAATTAAATCAAGTTTCTCTTCTTTTCTTTACTTTTTCTTCTTTTATTGATTTTAATTTATCCTAGACTTTCACTTCTTGCTGCTTAAGAAAAAACTCAGATTTGACGCCTTATAAGCCTATACTATTTATTTGTTTTATTAATTACCATTTGGGATGGGCCAGGCCAATATTCTCAAAGAGGACAAAGACGTTGTATAAAGGATATCTAGAATACATGATCCTCAATCTATAGCAATACTCATCTAATGCTCAATTCTTCCCAAGAACAACTCATACTAGCTAGCTAGTCACAAAAAATCGAATAGGTAGGAAAGCATTTACCCAAAAGTCACAGGCTGAGGGTAAACCCACCCTATGGGGAAAATCCAATCTGGAAAACCTCAGCCATTCCTCCCGTACTCTTTAACGAAAAGCAACCGCAGTCCTGCTCTAATAAGCCATACAGGAAGGAATCTAACCTACTGCCTGCAGAAAGTCCAACCAGCGCTTGAACACTTGCACCGACTGAATGAAAGAGCAGGATTGCCTCTCTGCTTGGCTCCTTTCTAACGAGAGAATGAGAGTTTCCAGACGCCTACCACGAGGAGGTGCAGGGTGGTAGGACTTGACGCCCAAGCGTGTCTGTATTGTCCCTGCATGTCTGATGGTTATCGAAGTAAGTCAATTCGTCAATCCTCGCCATGTGACTAGTTTGACAGACATACAGTGTGGGTTATAAGGTCAGGCTTTCTAGGAGTGGTAAGTTAGATTCTTACATGGCTTATTTGAGGGGTACTAAGCTGCTCGTCGCAAAAGAGTACAGAAGGAATGGCTGTAGTTTTTTTTCCTCCAACTGGGGTTTTCCCACTAGGTTTTCTCATCTAATTCTTTCTGGTCATGGTGAGTGCATTTCTACTCTTTCACTTTTCAACTCGATATAAGTAGCATGAGGCATGTATTGGGAAGCCCCCTTGGGAAGCACTTAGGTGTCTATCGTAGGATAGATTTCCGTGGACGATAAATGAAATCAGTCATTAATTAATCAAGTGTGGGTTATAATACCAGCCCTAAATATTATTTTCATGCACACCCTCTGGTCGCTAAGGGCACAAACCAACTAGAAAGTAGCCAAAGTGTTATATACTAGAGATTGCTGTAATACTTGATGAGTTACCAAATGACGGAAGAGCCACATAACAAGCCAAAAATTTAAGTAGTCTAATGATCTACTCAGGTGAAGTTATATGGAACCGTGATATCAAAAATCCCTTGAAGTCCTTGGCTTCAAGCTCACGATCGAGAAGCTGAGGTATATTGACCCTCTGAAAGAATGTCAATTTCGTCTAAGTGGTTTGCTTCAAGTGGTGCCCGACTTACACATAATCTCTCGTCTCGTTCATTCGAATACGAGATGGATGTGTGAAAACTATTTCTCCGAAATTCGAATACTTCTAAATTTTTAGCCCTACATTTACGTAAAGAAATTATTAAATTGCAAATATAATCATGCCGTATTCACAGTAAGGATTATATTTCTTTAAAGCCGTAGGTCGTATATCAAAATCGATTGTGGCTAGTAATATATCTATTTCAAATCATCGTGTTATAAATTTCGTTTTCAAATAAAAGTTGGTAGTTTAAGGTTGAATCTGAGAATATAAGAAAACCGAGCCAATAATGCTATTAAAAATCAATTCAAAATAAGATGAAGGGAAATGGATGGTTTATTGTAAGAGTGAAATATTGCTGAAAGTGGGATTCTGTTTACTTAAGTATGTTCATCTACTGCAATGCTCTATGGACAATGAATGTGATTGACACGTCTCGAATGCAGTTTTAGTATTCTTAGGCTCAGAAATAGATAAAAATAGATGATGTTAAAGTTTAGGAATGGCGTCTCTACACTATTGCAACCAAAAATTAGTTAGGCCTTCAGTATTGCTTAGCGTGGATATAACTGGGTTTGTCCACTAAAAATTACTCACTCTTCTATAGAAGAATGTGGCTGGTTTTCCCAAATGAGATATCTGCATCTCCCAAAGAAACCTTTTGCCCCATACATGGACTACCTAGTTCAATTCAATTCCCGTAGAATTTAAGGACTGAATTCGATGACATAGTAAACTAATCTTCATAAATATTGATTGCTTCAAGCTACTTTAATATTTATTCAGCTACCCAGACCGCTGCCATACCCATTCCTGTACCAACACACATACTTGTGACGCCAATACGTCCTCCATTTCGACGTAAACCATATAATAAGGTGCTGACCTGCCTAGCGCCTGTGCACCCCAGAGGGTGCCCAATAGCTATAGCACCTCCTTGAGGATTTATCTTATTAAAGTCCAAGCCAAGTTCTGTGGCACACCAAACACACTGACTAGCAAAAGCCTCATTAATTTCAAATATGTCCACATCGTCTTTAGTTAGACTCGTTTTCTCAAGAACTTTTGGAATTGCAGCCCATGGACCAATTCCCATAAGCAAGGGTGCCACTCCTACGACAGTGGCTGCCACATACTTTCCGAGTATTCTTTGATTTAAACGTTCTGCTGTTGAACGCTTCATGAAAAGCACGGCAGCAGCACCATCTGATACTTGTGATGCATTGCCAGCATGAATACAA
The DNA here is from genome assembly GCA_002918395.1 of Erysiphe pulchra. Classification (NCBI taxonomy): domain Eukaryota; kingdom Fungi; phylum Ascomycota; class Leotiomycetes; order Helotiales; family Erysiphaceae; genus Erysiphe; species Erysiphe pulchra. Next base: position 28,675 of record PEDP01000037.1, read on the forward strand.
CCATCACTAGCGAATGCGGGACGAATCTTTGAAAGCGACTCGGCCGTGACTCCTGGACGAACTCCATCATCCTTGCTTACAACAAGATCTTTGGTCTCACCAGTTTTGGGGTCTTCCCACTTGACTTTGAGTGGAGCTATTTCATCATCAAAAAGACCGGTGTTCTGAGCATGTAATGCTTTTTGAAATGAGGATGCTGCGAATTCATCTTGTACTTTGCGGGTTATATTTTTTTCTTTTGCCATTTTTTCTGAGAGAACACCCATGGGTACTTTGCAATTTGCGGATTCTGTATTGGATTGAAGGAGTTCTGAGAACTCAGAGACTGCACCTGGCCTGGTTGATTAAGTCATAAGCATATTCAAGACCTACGTTAAAAAATATCTAACTCACCCATAATGTTGACTCATACTTTCAACACCAGCTCCAATTCCAATTTCAATCATACCTGACTTTATGGCATTTGCTATATCAACACAAGCCTGTAGACCACTACTACATTGTCGGTTCAAGCTTCTGACAGATGTAGAGACAGGAAAGCCTGCAACTAGTGCAGCAGCTCTAAATTCAGTAGCACCACCCCCCGGCGGTAGGACTGAACCTACAGCAATATCTTCAACCAAAGCTGGGTCGATACCTGAGCGAGTAATTATGTTCTTTAATGCCTCAACAAGAAGATCAGACGCAGCTGTATCTTTCAAGCCACCTTTTCCACCTTTTGTAAATGGAGTACGAAGACACGCCGTAACAACAATCTGCAAGAAGGCAAGTAGTTGGTTGATAAGCCCATGCTAAAGCTATGTGACAGAAAAGGAAAAAAAGATTACGCACATCATCTGGGTGCTTCTCCAAAACTGCAGCTTTTCCAGTTGGTCCAGATAAGCTCATGCTTGAGGTTATCATGCTCTTCACACCAGCAAAATGTTCGGAAACCTGACTTAGTCTTTTGTGAGCTGTTACAAATATTAGCAATTTTAAAAGTTAAAATCTGCTTTATACGCGTGAAGCTTACCGGTAGACATGATTTTTACTAACGAGTCACCCTATTCCAATGCACTATTGACCGATGATCTTAACTTTCTATGGGCTAAATCTTTCACTATTCTTTCCTCCTTAAAACAAAAATAAAATTCTCTTGTCGTTTAAACGTGGAATTTTGGAGTTTTAATTGATTTCGAGTAATTTACATTCTCAATTCCAAGGCCGAAGAAAATGAATGGGTTCTGAATCTCTCCCAAACCAAACTTGTCCAAGGCGTACGCTCTACAGATTGCCCCTCCCTTCCCTTATATGAGTATACGCTAATTCTTATTTACCTCGGCGCGATGCTAATTGGTCGGTTCGTAATGGGGCCGGCCGCACAAGCAGTCAGGTACGGCTATTACCACAAGCTTGTGCTGTAAATATTCTCACATGAATGGAAATCAGCAGTTGAGCAGATGATGCCAAACCGCATCATTTGGTGAAAAGTGGAGCTTACGAGGCTGATGTAAATCATTATGTGTAGGCCTCTTTTTTTTTTTTAATTTCCTCCCTAATCTATTTCATGTCCATTGTTAATAAGGATATCTAGATATTGCGCTCCCTTTTCTCAGGTTCGATACAGAAAATTTGTTTTTATGCAGAACTTATAATTTAAGCAATAAAAAAGAAAACTCCATCTTGCTTGAACGAATCAATAAATATCCAATTCCCTCATGGTGACCAAAATACGAGAGTTTCAAAAATTTCATCACAGGATTCGCAGCACGAGCCGTCGCGTTATGTGTCCGCCAAGGAACAGATGAAAAAATGTCACATCTTGCTTGTCAATTGCCGAAAAAAGTAAGTTGGCCTCGTCGATATAAAACTTAGGCGCAGCAGTTTCTTCATGGGGTACGTAGATAGAAAGTAGGGATGGTGGGAAATTACGTAAATTCTTACTAGTAGCATTTTCCTTAATTCTATCTCGAGCCGTAAATAAGGTAAATACGCTAAAATACGCCTAGTGCGAAAAAAGAAAGTTTTGAGGTTGGAGTATTGGGTATTAGGCACACAACTGTAGTAGTGAAATACAGTAATTTGTAAATTACATGATTTTAATAACTTACAAAATACGTAATTTAATACTACAGGGGTGGAACTTTAGGTCTGAGGCTTTCACCGTTGCTGGGAGAGATGGAAAAGCTTTGGGATAAGAATTTTGTAAATAAAGATAAGTATTTTGTGCCCAACTCAGATTACTACGATATTACGATAATAACAACATATTCCAAGGAAAGCAAGATTCTAGCTAACAATTGTATAAAATACTATTACTTATTGAAAATGACTGAATTTTCAGATTACACTCGAGGAAAGAGAAGCATGAAGTTGGATTTGGAGTGATAACAATTACGCACCTCTTAATCTTACTGCTCATAAAAAGAGGGCCATAACGGTAGAGGCCATATCGCAGAAAATGATGCTAGACTCCTGCAATCACGTACTTAAAGTCAGGAATTTCTCTTGATTTTTTTTTCTCTTAATGCTCGTCTTTTCCCTAACAGGACGACTTTGGTTATATTTAAAAGATTAATTGGACTTTTACGAAGCAATTTAAAGCCACCGTGTTCTGAAATTTGGTGATTAAAAAAGGTGCTAATTAAAAAACTTCTAAAACATCATACAATATTTCAATGATTATTTCAACAATATTTCTGCTTAATTTGGACGTTTGCCTTGCAGTAGAGACTGGATTAATTCCAGTATCACCCGGCGAGAAGAGTATCAGAATGTAGTCTGCACCAAGGGACGGTAAATATTGTTACAAGACTCAATTGAAATCAGTTTATGAGGTTGTAGCTCTGTTGGGGAGAGAAAGTGGCTATAAGGGTGACCTTCTCTATTAACACAAAACAGACACCAAGTTTCACTTCAAGGAACCTTATTTCTACAATTACCTGATTACACTTGATCATCCATCTCCTGATGACCAATAAGATTATATTTTTTTACAGTAAATGTGGTTTCTTGTGTTCGAACCGAACAAGATAGTAAATAGAGATACTGTAAACTTAATTATCAGAAAACACCTAGAAGGTCGACGAGAAATCCCAAATAGAAACCGGAAACAACTCTGCTTTGTTCAATATTTAATCTTAAATTTTGGTACAAATCTAAGGTCATAAAACTAGCAGCTCAGTGCAAATCCGGCAGTATCAGTATTGGGTACAAGATGATTTGCTGTCGATACAAAGGTCGAAGTTTTGAGATATAAAGTGGATCGATTCCTTTTTTCCATGATGGGTGTGACGTTAATTGGAAATGGAAATGATGGACGTTGCAAAGATTCTAAAATCTGATTTCATGCATTTCATATTTTTATCTTTACTAGCAAGTCACATCTGACAACGTCACATCTGACAACGTCACTTATGTTTAATAACTCCAAACCCGCTTGTATTGAGCTAATAATATTTTGCTTGTAGATCTCCAAGTATTAATCCGATTCCCAACAATAGGTGGTTTAGATGTTAAGTTTTACTTAAAGACTCAAGAGGCATACAACTCATTATTTCCGTACGCCAAACCTTTTTGGCCAACCAATGCTCAGTTGTTTCAATTTGGTTTCCTGTTTAGAGTTAATAAATATTTTCTATACTCTTGTGTACTCACTCCTCAACCAAACATACATCCATATTCTTAAATTACCACGTACAGTTCTTTATTTATTCCACTACTTGTAGAAGCTTGTTATTTTTTAATCAAGATCTGTTTCCCAGCCACGACTCATTTGTACAGCTTGCTCCCATTTTAGAACCATTTTTTTACTTGTTTCAATATCAAGTTGTGGCTCAAAAATAGTACGATCTTTCTGATTAACATTGCACAATTCATCAAGATCTTTCCAGATACCAATTGCTAGTCCGGAGGCAAAAGCAGCTCCAAGTGCTGTAGTTTCACGCATCATTGGTCTAACAACAAGAATCCGAGTAATATCGGCTTGTATTTGCATACAGAGATCTGAATTAGACATTCCACCATCAACTAATAAGCTCTCAAACTTATGCCCAGAATCTTTCTCCATGGCATCCAAAATAGCTTTTGTCTGAAAACAAGTTGCCTCAAGTACTGCTCGGGTGATATGTCCACGCTGGGTATGTGCTGTGATGCCAACTTTATTACTTTAGTAGAAGAAGTTTCTGAATGTTAGTAAGACCTACAGATTGTCCCCTTGGCATCATCAATCCAGTATGGAGCAAATAATCCACTGAAAGCCGTCACAAAGACAACTCCTCCGTTGTCACTTACAGTACTGGCCAACTCACTAACTTTGCTTGGATCTGTAATAAAGCCCATGTTTTCCGTAAGAAACTTAATACCAGATCCAGCAACAGCAACACTTCCTTCCAGAGCGTATACTGGCTTACATAGAGGGCCAAAGTCATACGCGACCGTAGTAAGGAGACCAGAATTAGAAAAAACAGGCTTTGTACCTGTGTTGTAGAGAAGAAAGCATCCTGTTCCATATGTATTTTTTGCTTGGCCAGGGAGAAATCCACACTGTCCGACGAGGGCAGCAGATTGGTCGCCGAGACAACCGGTGATCTTAGTTCCTTTCAAGATTCCGCTTGCAAGCCTACCATATGCATATTTGTCTGAAGAAGGAACAATCTTTGGTAATGATATACTTTTTCGATTTATTTTAAAGAAATGGAAGAGTTTATCATCATATTGAAGAGTATGTATATTCATGAACATTGTCCGTGATGCATTTGTCGGGTCAGTAACATGTATTCCAGCTTTCTTACCACCATTGAGTTTGAATATTAGCCAAGAATCAACTGTTCCGAACGATAGGTTTTCCTTTTTATAAGCAGCAGTAACAGCCTCAACATTCCGAATTAGCCAAAGTAATTTGACACTTGAAGGATATGTAGAAAGAGGCAAGCCACAAATATGCAGTAGTTCATCAGCACCTAGTTGCTTTTTCAGCTCACGAGCAATGGATTTAGTTCTCGTGTCTGGCCAAACAATCGCATTGTATAATGGTTCTCCAGTTTGAGTATCCCAGCAAATCGTGGTCTCTCGCTGGTTAGTGATTCCAATAGATTTGATTTGATTTATTGAGTAGCCTATCTTTAAAAAAGCTGCTGTGGCTTTTTCAATGCAAATCTCTACTGACGAGACTAACTCTAATGGATCATGTTCATGCCATCTGGTAAATCTCAATGTCTAAAAGTTTCTAATAAAATCAGATTCACTTACCCAGGTTTTTCATGAATGTTTTTCAATTCGATCTGATGGCTTGCTATAGGATTCCCATCTTTTCCAAAAATTAGAAATCTTGAAGATGTAGTTCCACAATCGATACTACCCACAAAACAACGTGATTTACTGGTCTCGCAGTATGTTAGAGTGTCTTCTGATAGCTTAGATTTACTTGGAAGGTTAGTTTTCGGCATGAAATTAAAGTAATTAAGATATTCAAAGCTTCGAGTTGTGAAAAGCCTTGAAACACTAGTTTGGATCCCGATTACAATTTCTTTTCTTATTATGGTCAACAACTTGCACGGATCCGATTGCCGAATAGAGCTTGAACCTCTTCTTGGAGCGAAAATTCTTTGTAGGTAGGCCTTATTTCTCACTTGAGGCTGTGGATTAGCTGTAAACTTTTTTTCTCAGTATCTTCATTTATGGATGATTGTAGCGATTACGTTAAAACTATGCTTACTTATTGGCGATCATGGTATAGGTAGTTTAATCACATGTGAAAACTTGATATTCGATCAAACTGCGAGCCATGAAATTGTTCCGAAAGTCCCGTCATAGAATCGCGGTATCGTAAGTCACATGAACAGCGAACGCTCCTCGAGAGCTGCAGGGATTTGATGTGTAATAGCCGACTTACCAACAGCAGCGCTTCGCTCGTGGACCGTGCTTTGCGAGAGAAAATGTGGAGTGGGCCTAGTGTTGGGAATAAATGTGTATTCCACTGAAAATAAAAATCAAACTATACTCGAGGACTAGCCACATTCTCATATTTTTCTGTTGAAGAATCTTGAATATACTAGAACATTCCTTCTATGGCACTTTCGGATTTCTCGGTCTAGATCAATGTTGACAGATATTGATAAGTGATTGATTTTCCAGCTCGGTATCAAAATTTCTCATTACTTTATCATATTTAGAAAAAGTCTTGAGAATGTTTTTAAATTCCGATTGACAAATGGAATGTTGATTTACATATTCCTTTTTTTGTGTCATTACGATAATGTTGAAGGGGAATTTTTGCCACCGATAACTGTTCTAACTGAGACAGATACAGAAAAGTCTTACAGCCTTGTAAAATAATGAGCGAGAATACAAATCAAATCTTGAAATGGCTTGGCTGGGTTTAGATGTCTCAATATTGATTACAGGGTATCCAAGGCTGTGCATTTAAAAGATATCTACACTTTCTTACCCTGCTAAATTAGGGCAGTGAATGCTCTGAAATTTCTCATAAGGAGCATTCTTTTCAAATCGTCACTAAGCATGTTTTGTAAACTAAAACCCTATGAGACAAAAACTGTGGTTATATTGTGGCACTGTGTTGTCCTTTGGGTGAGCAGCTAGCAGCTCTCGTTGTCACTAGTCGTTAAGCGTTGCCAGAGTGATTGTGGAAAGTGGTTTCCATTTTTATGGTGCAGTGACTGACTGGTAACAGGGGGGTGTCGTAAATCGGGGGGTAGTGGGGAAAGAGGGATAAAAATTGACCCACTTAATTTATTTTAGTGTTCTATCATTAACCAACATTAGATGACCGCGGTATATAAGGATTGATAAAGTAGCTAGATATTTAAAGTCACATTTCAAACTTGTAACTCTAAATTCAAATCCAAATTATAAACAGCTTGAGGTACAATATCTGGTAAGAAAAATAAATAAGTGGTGGTAAATTTGATGTAAGACTTTTTGCGCGACGCTAGCTGATAGATTCATAATTAAGATTGGGCCAATCATATGCAAAAAACGTATTCACATCGCCTTCCATAATGTATAATACTGGATAACAGTTGGGTTAATTCAAAAAGGCTCGCTTACGAATAAATATAATTCTTAAAATGACGAACCTAGAGGGGTAGTAAATCATCAACGTCTTTACTTCTCATCACATTTTAAAGATATTTTTCTCTCCATCGCATTATTATTCAGGACCAATATGACTGAGTCTAAGGAAAATATTAAACCTGTAGAAGTCGCTGATGCGTCTTCTAAAAGCGAAGAAACAGTTGTAAGATTTGAGTTCATGTCAAATAGTTAATTTCTTCATTAGAGAACATTAGGTCATATTTATTCCACCCAAACACTGGCTAATAAATTATAGTTATCTATAGAAAAAGCCAAGGATAATGTTACGTCTGCAGCAAGTGGCGTCGCAGATGAAATGTTCTCCATGTTTGGCGGTGGTGCCAAGAAGAAAAAAGCTGATGAAGACCGTGGAGATATATCTGGGAGTGCTAAAGCCCAAAAAGAGGCTGCTAAAGAAGAAAATCCAGAGGTATGATAAAGAATGATATATTATCTCAAATGATAAAACCATCGAAACATGGATATGGCTAATGATTATGAAAGGATGTAGTACCTGAATCCGAGGATGTTGATTTTGTACCCGTGATTCACCTTACAGAGAAAGTTGTGACAAAGACATTTGAGGAATCTGAGGAACAGACCTTTAAAATGCGTGCAAAACTTTTCAAATTCGATAAGGATGGGAATGACTGGAAGGAACGGGGCACTGGTGATGTGAGGCTGCTAAAACATAAAGAGAATGGAATAACTAGATTAGTTATGCGTCGTGAAAAAACATTAAAGGTTTGCGCAAATCACTACAGTATGTGAAAATTACCATGCGATATTACTTGAATTAATCTTTAAATTAGTTGTTCCTGAGATGAAACTGGCCCCAAACGTTGGGAGTGATCGAAGTTGGGTATGGACTGCTGCTGCTGATGTCAGTGAGAGTGAGCCGGAAGCCCAGACTCTCGCGATCCGGTTCGCAAATTCTGAAAGTAAGTTTACTTTAATTTGAGTCGATACATTTTCTAATCCAATTAGATGCCAATCTTTTTAAGGAAGCATTTATCAAAGCTCAACAAGAAAACAAGACATATTTCAATAACGCTAGAGAGTTAGCAAAAACAGAGGAGACGGAAAAGGCTACCCCAGAAAAGGTTTAAGAATTATCATAAATAGATACTACTATGCAGCAATCCCGATTATATTCTTTCGGTCTCTGATTTATAAGCACTAAAGTTTGATACCACACATGCGAATTTCTCATTAAAATGAAAATAAATTTTTCTTGTGAAAAGGTCTTCTGAATTTGGTTTTAAAGTAGCTGATAAGAGTAGAATAAAAAATTTCTTATTGAAATTATAGATTAAACTGATTGTTTTAAAACTTATCTTCGATGTAAATATCGTCAATAATTACAGTATCTACTAGCGATTTAAACTAATCTCAAAATCAGTCTTTTGTCTTCTCCATTGCTTTGCTAAAGCTTGATCTTGACCATGTCAGCTAAACATTACTCACGTTGACGATTGCTGTTCGTTAAATTCTATTTTCTTCACCTTAAAGAGAATCTCATTTTCTAAACGTTTGTTAACTCGGTATATAGATGGATGTCTTACGAGATCTGGACTCGTCTCAAGCAATCAACTCTGCTCACAACCACTTCAACTTCAAAAACATTTTTTTCAATTATAGTTCTTCATTTTATTGAATACTAATCTATGCACAAGGAGTCTCATACCACTTTAACATAAATAAGGCTTTTCGAAATCCAATTATAGCATCAATTTCTTCATGCAAAAGGTTTGAATATATCTACGCAGTCGCAGCATTTTGCACAAGTTGTATCAGATCCAAGTGTCACGGGATTAAGCTATGACCGCTTGATTACGTAACTACTAATGGAGTTAAAACATATTCACACTGTATTTTGACATCATCTCTCAAAACCTCACACCCAGTTGAACGTTAATAGTAGAAAGAAACTTATCATAATGGATACAATGGACTATGTCCAAGACACCCAAGCTCGCCCGGCGGACACGAGCTCACCAAATCTAATAATTCCCACAACTACCCTTTCTCCTTTCTCCTTCCCCTACCGCGCCACCACAGTCTTTACAAACCTAGAGTAGATTAAATGATCCAGTAACGAATAGGCGAATCCTCGAGCCAGTTCTTCCATCAAAGCGAGCAGCCCCAGATGCTGTAGATTTAGCTACGTCGAATCAAGCTATTGAAGTTGACCAAGCCCACCAATACCTCCCCCGTGAACTTGCGGAAATTTTTGCTGCCAGATAACGTCAAGAACATGCATGGCACATTCGATTGATAGTGTGTACAAGCTTTTTTAGCTGTATTTATAATACTGTTGCTAGCTTTCAAGAGGGTGAAGAAAGAGAGATGGCGAAGTCCGTCCAGGCATACCTCCGAAATGCAATATCAAAATTTGCGATTTCAGATGAAATTCCATCAGTGCCCAAAATCCTACCCGAGACAAACACTATATTGGCATCCGGGAATTCGAAAATAAATATACCAAAGAAGCCAAGTATGCTAGCTACTCCGCTGGTTGCTCTTCAAGAAAAATTAGTACACACTCCAGAAACCCTAGTCCTTTACTCTACAAAATGCAATTTGAGAAATGAAATTTCTTGGTCAACTATAGTTCGTAATGGACATAAGAAGACTCGTGACGCTTTGCCAACGGCTATACAGACATTACCAACTGCACAACCTAAGAAACCTGCGGCTCAGCAAGCTTTTAAGTTTGCTCAAAACACTAATAAAAATAGAAAACAGCCTAAACAAAGCTCTCAGGATAAGAAGCTATTTATTCGCTTCCCGGAGAATCATGAATGGCGTAAACTGTTACCCGCTGGTATACGTGAGATAGTTGTTAAAAAAACTCTCTATTTCACCAACTTCCATTGGTTTAATCAAGCCCGTTCGGACTGGATTTGCACTTAGCCCTTGCTGTAATGAAGCACATGATGAGCTTCTTAAGGCAGCAGCGAGACTTTATTCTTTTGACGCCAAACTAGAACCTGCTTCGAATCGGTTACCAGTAATTATACTCACCGTTCCCAAATGCATAGTTACCTTAGCGGGCGAAAAAGAAGTCACTAAAGAAATGTTGTTCGATGCGGTTGAGAGAGTAACATAGTTACGCCCTACCTCTCTTAGGCTATATGGCCGCAACGCACCTGAAGCTCCTCACCGTACATAAATGGCGTTTTTCACTAAGGCACCCAGACCTGGATTTCGTGTATTTGATGAGTCTGGATTTATGAGGACTTTTAAAAAAATAGCAGCCTTTGGACTTTTGCAAACGATGTAATGATCACCATTCCCCTAAAAATTGTTCAAGAGCGCCTTCTTGTGGAAATTGTGGGTCAAATATGCACTCTGAAGATCTAAGTATGGCTCTCAATAAGTGCAAAAACTGTGGGGGTCCACATCGATCGGATAGCCGCAAATTTTTAGCTCGACCAGCCCGCTCAGTCATTCCAACAAAAGAACAATTGAAAGTATATCGTCAAGCAGGAGAGCGAGAGTATCAGGCAGTAGTATCAGGCGAGCGAGAACTGCAGAAGAAAGAGCCACGACGGCAGAAGAGGGCAACAACTTAGTTGATACGTCGCCTTCTACTGCTGTATCTACTGAAAACATTCAAGCATCATCTACCGAGTCCTCGACTGATGATGCTATGCGTTTATGAGGGGCGATCAAAGGAATCCGCATCCCCCGAGAATCATCTAAAATTAATGTCAATTAATGTTGGGAGAGGGGGAACCACGCACGACATCGCACTTTCTCGTGCCTTCGAGCTGCTGATCGATGTTTTGCTTATTCAAAAACCTTGGTGGTCAGGTTGTACGAAATCACATCCCAGGTTTGACTGTCATCTTCCTTTCGGGGCTGAGGGTGTCAGACCAAGGGCTATAACCAATACAATACGAAATCAAAAGAGAATAATTGCTACTCAAAAGTTCTTAGAAGTAAAGATAAAGAAAGACCGTAAATATCAGGGCTAGCTTTCTATTTCTCACACCAAGTTCTAACAAGCAATTTTAAGTCATAGTATTCTATAAAGTATACACCTCACGTCCAGAAGAGAATGGGTTAGATATCTGGTCACCAAAGTAACCTGTGATCCGTGCAAATTCGGTAAAATTTCTTTAAGTAATCATGCCCAAAAAGTTGTCTTCTAAATATACCATTTCGAAATTCACGCGTGTGATTTAAGTGCTGACGTCAACGAATAAAGTGGGAAGAAGTAGTTTCCTATTCACAGATGCATTCAAGATGGACGTCTACATGATTTAAGAGACGATGATGGACTTCGAAGTCACCATGTCCTATTCTGGCAGCGAGTAAAGGATGAAGTAGCCGCTATGGCAAAGCTTTCTTTGTCGCATTCTTAAATCTAGGTCTTGATACCTGGCAGGACAAACTTGGGACCAGCATTTTTCTGCTAAAAGTTGTCGGCGCTGTTGCAAAACACGATAGAGATAGACCAAGGTAATTTAATTGGTCTATCAGGCAAATATCTAGAGCAGCACGGACTTCCGCTTCAGCTTCTTCATTTCCAGGAATTCTTGTAATTGCAAGAGGAGATAACAGAAACTGAAGTGCAAACCTGTATCATAGGGAGCGGTAACACATTCCCAGGAGCAGACGGGATCTCAGTAAAGCTCCTTAGGGCATACTGGGATTGTATAAGTCCTTACATAATGCAGCTGTTTCGAGCATGCCTCAAATTTGAATACCACCCCTCTTGTTTTAAATTAGCAGAGGTTGTTTTTCTATCTATAGAAGATCGTGACTTCACTACAACTAAAGAGCGGAGACCCATTGCTTTGCTATCCTGTCTTGGAAACGGCCTTGAAAGGTTAATTGCAATACAAATGTCGTCGGACATAGTTGGACAACAAAAATTTGATGTACTTTCCAAATGTTCGGCAACTGACCTTATCAGCTGCTTAGTACACGACATTGAACAGGCTCATAGTTAAAAATGGGCTTCTACGTCTGTAAATTTAGATATATAAGGGGTATTTGATGCGGTCTTACATGATCGATTATTGTGGAGAATGTAAGCACAAAGATGGCCGGACTCTATTCTTAGGTGGACTTGCTCATTTTAACAGGTAGGAGAGTCAAATTTCGTTATTCAAACAGCAAAATAAGTTCTAAAGAATTGATATGTGGAGTTCCACAAGGATCTCCAGGATCTCCTTCACTTTTTCTACTATAATTAGCTAACCAATGCGAAGCACCAACTCAAGGATTCGCTTTAGCTATACTGATCCTAGGAATTGGCCGAACTGTAACGGACTCGGCAGCAGCTGTTCATAGAGAAGTGGATAACTTGCTCGACTGGGCAAATGAAAACACGATCACATTTGACTTATTAAAAACAAAGATAGTTCAACTCTCTGATTGTGGACGTGAAAATCCCATCGGAATTAATCTTAATGGCATTAGTTTTAAACCAGTCGAACATATCAAGTGGCTAGGTATACACCTAGACTAAAAGTTATCATTTAGAAAACATGTGGAGACATGGTGTAGTAAGGCTCTTAGGACTGCTCAACATGTGCGTAACTAAATCAAGTCTTGAGAGGTGCTGCTCCAAAACCTCTGATAATGGCAATAGAGGCATTTTTGTCTTGGTGGCTACCCTTGGCGCGGTCAGGTCTAAAACGACCGTCTACTCGCAGAATTGTAACACCCCCTACTAATCGTCATTACGGATTGATTGATAAAGCCGTTCGCTTAGCATTGAGGGCTACGATTCTAGTGTGGAAAACTACTCCGTTTATAATTTTCCACAGAGAAAGCGGTATTCCACCGGTGCCAATTCTATTAGAAAACAAATAGTTAAGTTAATCAGCAAGGTTATCATCTCTGGACGACCGAAATCCTTTGTACAGCCGAGAAGGTATATGTCCTAACTTTGGAACGCTCAAATGCAAGCTGAAACGAAGAGTATCGAAGCGTCCTGAAACTCAAGTGACACGCTTACAGCGGACATATCATCAACTCCCACCATCAGAAAGTGCAGAGACTTTAACTGGACCAACCTACCCTACAGAGCAGAGGAAAAAGGTGAGGGGAGTGGAGGATAATACATTATGGACTAGAAAAAATTCTCAACTAGATATATGCGCTTATTCGGGCGGATCCACTAAGGGTCATGGGCGCTCATCATGGGGTTTTTTACTTCAACGTGAGGGGTAGACTTTTGAGAAGGGAAGAGGTATTATGCACGGTGGTGAGGTATACCATGCCGAGATTTATGGAGCTATCGAGGCACTAGGAGCAGCGGTCATCGCTGAACAAGTAGTATAGAAGATATTTGTCATTTTGGACAACCAGGCGGCAGTTGGTGCATTTCAAACGGGAAAAACGACTTCCTAGTTGAAACTAATCTGAAACTTTCGTAACATTGCCCGAATGGCCAATGCCGAGGTTAGATGGGTGCCTGGTCACTTCAAAATCAAGGGCAATGAAGAGGCAGACGGTGAAGCGAGATCAGCCTTGCAGATCCTCCCCTCGCGGGAAACAGAACTCCAAGTTTTAACTCTAGCTTATATTCGCCGACTTATGCACCAGCGCCAACAAGAGATATTAGACAAATAGTGGTCTAAAGTTTTTCCACTTAGGTACAAAGATCTAGATCTTCAATCGCACCGATGAAAGCATCTAGAAATATCTCTACCTCGACGGATTTTACATGGACTTTTGGCAGCAAGATCAGGATGCAGCGTATAACAGGTGCTTTAAACATGAGAACTCCACCTTGAACTGCATTTTTGGGCAGGAAACTTCTCCAACACACTTCATCAAAAGTCGAAATCATGCTACACAAATGCGCCAATTTAAAAAAGGTTTGCCTATGAATTTTTTTATCAACCAACTACATGGACCCAAGTTTATAGAATTTGCACGTGCTACTGGCTGTTTCGGAAGTCTGAGTTCCCAACTGCCCTCGTTTGGATACGAGGATAGTAGTTAAAAGAATATTTGTTATTTGCTACAAAATGTCGCGTCGAAAGCTGTTATGAGAAATGCCGGCATAAGTTCCACCGGTTCTGGACCTATAGCGGACTTAGGGTATTTAGCCTAGTACCCTAAATAATCAAAAAAAAGGTTTAACTGGGTCGCTTAGATGTTGTCAACACTGCTACTAATATCTGTCATTTGACTGCCAAGTGGATCGATCTTAATACACTCGATAGTTGCAGCTTTTTCCTTTGCAACTCTAGCTCGTCGGACTAATAGCTACTCTCTTTTCCCCGATTGATGAGAAAACATTGTAATCATTTCCTGGACCATAGCTACTACCTTTTTTCGGACGTGAGTGTGATGGGATTTGTGGAGGGGTTGACGAAGTATCAACTGCTGCAAAATTGGCTATAGCCAATGTAAATGTGTCTTGAAAGCTATAAATTCTCCTCTTTCAATTTCATCTCTAAATTTTTCTAGAGGACTTTCTATATTACAAATGATACTAGTGCATGCCAGGCATGTTCACGAGGCTATCGGGTCGCAATAAAATTATCTAATTAACTTTGAAGGAAAAATTTCTCGATTTTAATCCTATCCCTACTATTCTGAGTAAGACTTTCTGTAACAAGACGCTTAGAAGAGGAAACAAGCTTGAGGATTTGTCTACCGTCTATTGTCTATATTGGTGGTTTTAGGTTTGGCAGTGGTGGAGGTGACGCGATAGCGAGAGAGGAGTTTGGAATGGGTATAGGGGTTGGTTGATGGCTTGTTTCCGTACAAGGAGCTTGAAATTCTTAGTAGGTTTCTTTTGAATTAATTATTTTTTTTATGCAACCTACTCTTTTTAGGAAATTATGAATATCTAATGCTTTTTTTTTATTTTATTTATTATTATGAAGTTCATTTATTATCCCGATTTGGCGCCTCTGGGGCCCACGCGGGTGGCTAATCTACATTATTTACATAGGAGGAAACCTTTAGGTAAAAACCTCCATGTCTATCTGGTATATGACTGTGTCTTTAAGAAAATTTTACCTACCAAAGTGCACTCATACTGCTTGTTATGTCCAGTATGGGTTACGTCTCATCCCTTTTGTTTCCTTTGTTCTTTCCTTTGGCAAACTAATGTTTCAACTTCTGTAGAAAGTCGAAATTGCTCTGCCTTTGTTTCAAATTTTGAACAGTATGACGGGACCGGTAGTGGCTCTGAAGCTTCAGCTTGAGGTAGCTGTCATAAGGCACATTGAAGTCGAGAAATTTGTATTTCAGGCCTCTTTGATAGTCTTGACTTCGCTTTAAATTTTAGCAAACCCACATTGGGGCACAGACTCGCTCTCAATCTGTTACGGTTTTACCGTATCTTAGCTTAGGTGTTTACCTAAGCGAGTCACCAACAGGGAACATGCCAGTATCCCGGCAGAGACTTGCATCATATCCCTGAATATTAGAAAAACTATTAGTGACAATATATTGCCAATATATTGATGTAATATATTGCCAATACTTAAGTGTTATTTATTGACAATAAGTTGGGAAACACAGCATCGATACCTTAAACCTCTTCTGAAAAAGATCAGACATCGAGGAGGGGAAACAGCTTTGCAGGTATTGCAAGCGTGGCAAGTAATTGGATTGTAGAATATGTATATATAGTTATTGATTGTAAATGCGTTTTTCCTTCCTCATATAGTTGATTTACATTGAATTATTTACAACCAACTTGGTTACTGTCACACCATCGAAGTGGGTGACGATCATCGAGTGTATTGAGTCTAGCAGCAAGTCGTAGACGGTAACTTTCTAGGAGTATTCGAGCTAGAGGGATACCCCCTTCCCTATGTAGAACAATATTAGGAGTAGTCCTCCAAACTGGAAGAGCAGCTCTCAAAGCTAAACGCAAAACTTTATCTATTCGACCACAAAGCTGTGAGGTAGGCGGTGTTATTTTCCCTTTTGCTACTGGACGTGTCATTCCTGGCCACCATAATTCCGCCCCGAAGGTCGCCACTGGAACTACGTATGACTCTACTGCTGTTATTAATGCCTTTGGAGCAGCGCCTCTCATTACCAAGTTCGTTAGTCTCAAATGCTGAGCTAGTTTGAGTGCCTTTTCACACCAGGTTTCAACATGATATTTGAAAGAAAGGCGAGGATCGAGATACACTCCCAACCAGCGGATTTTTTCAGCCGGATTGATCATCTTTCCATTCACGGTAATTCCAACAGGATCTTCTTTCTTGCGCCCGGGAAACTGAATTACCTCCGATATTTCGGCATCAAACAAAACTGCATTTTCTACAACCCAGTTTGTTAGGCTATCTACCTTTCTCTGTACTGCAGCTGCTGACTCAGAGATTGTGCGTCCAAAGCCAAGAATTCCAACGTCATCAGCGTAGCTGAAACGTGCGATCGTATTTCCGCTGCGCATAGGCTCTGCCATGTATAAAAGAAAAAGAAGAGGAGAAATGAGTGAGCCCTGTGGTACTCCACACACCAATTCCTTGGGATCTGTTACTCCTCCTTGAAAGCGGACTTGTGCCTTCCAATTCTCCAAGAACGATGAAGTCAAACGAAGTATTGCTTTCGGCCAGCTCTGATTTTGCATCCGCCATATCAGCCTGTTATGTAGTACTGCGTCAAAAGCGCCCTGCACATCAAGTGTGATAAATGTTGAAGCCCACCCTTGCGACTTAGCTTCCTCAATATCATGCACAACACAAGAAACAAGATCACTTGCTGATCGTTTGGGTAATACTCCGAATTACTGGCGGCCAACTATATCCCACGTGATCGAGAGGTATGACATTCTTTTAGCCAAAATCCTCTCCAAACCTTGTCCAAACAAGACAGCAGTGATATCGGCCTTCATCCTTTTATGGAAGATGGATCTCGCCCAGTTTTAGGAAGAAAAACAACTTCAGCAAGTTTGAAGCATTTTGGATGGTAACCAAGACGGATGCATGCACAGAAAAGTTGCGTGGCATGTGTTTCTATAGTTTCCCAGCAAGCCGCAAGCAGCTCAACGGAGATCCCGTCGGCTCCAGGGCTAGTATTGCCGCTTCCAATTGTGCATACTCTTACTTCGAGCTCCGTCAATTCCTCCGACCATGGAATATGCGCATATCCTGAAAGTGAACAGGGGGGGAGATCATCGGAAGCTGAGAATCTTGCTAAAAGACTGTCTCGTAATTTCCTAGCACGTTCCGCCTGATCTGATACAAATCGTCCCTCGTGTCGAAGAGGAGGGGTGATACTAGCCTGACGAGAGCTAGCCCATCGCATAAGTCTGAAAGTTTCATGCGCCGTTTTCATATCTTCTACCTTCTTTTTCCAATGCTCTCTTTTAGCTGAGGCGACTGTGGCTCTGTATTTCATCGCCTGTGAGATGCGCTCCGACCAATTCATTGCTTCTTGATATTCTAAGTGAACGAATTTACACTCAAGTGTCCACCATGCCGCACTCTTTCCACTTTTTTTGTTCGGACGCTTGCCAACTGCTTTCAATGCGCTATCTAAAGCCCAGCATATGCCCTGAGCATAATTCTCCGTCTATTCAACTGTATTTAAAACAGTTGGTGGAGGTAGCCAATGCGAGACTACTCGGATGAATTGAAGTATATTCGCCTTGGAAACTCTAAATTTTTCACATGTGTTACTTTCAAAGCTTGATATGAAATGACGATCTCTAGCTTATCTAAAGCCTCTACATCAAGCTTCAACCCTTGGATCTTCCTGATCCCTTCAACTCAACTGAAGGTCTTTCACAATCGAATTTTGTTCGAAATTGAACAGCCTTTCACCAAGGAAGCTCGCCGACTCCAGTTTTGGGGGCAGTAGCTATATTAGCAAAGGGTACAAAGCGAGTTGGCCTATGCCACGACACCTCTATTTACTAAGGTACACACCTTTCAAGCAACTAATGGAGCCCTTATAAATGGAATAGATCTTAAAATATTTGGGTCCATCACTGAGAGGCAATCACTCCAGAGTTTGCGCAGGAAGTTCTCTGGCTCACAAGCAGATCGAAGGACAGGCCAGACGCAGCAGTCGTTCTGAGGGGGATAATGGTCAGTCTTCTGGACGGTAATGTAGCAGCTGCGAGGGGATTGGTTGCTCATAATATCCTCAAACGTCAAGGTTTTATAGCTGTATCGAGTCATCAGATTCATCAAGTTTTTTGTTTGTTTTCGTGATATATAATCATAATGGGAATCGTGAAGAGTGCTAGAGAATAATTGAAACATAAATAAACATGATTAAAATTTATATCTATACACCATATGGCATAGAGATACGCATTGAACTTGTAGGAGATGTGAGTACTTAAATCATTCGGCTAGGTATGGATGGGGGATGGGGGATGTTTTGGGATTCTGGAGGTTGAACTTGTGGTTGTTAGTTTGTTGCAAGGCTTAAAGCTATTTATAGGACTATAGTTCTTCTAAAAAAAGGGATTTTTTATTAGTCAAAACTAGGCAGGAGTCTAATATGGGCCAATTAGATACACTGAAATTCAATAATTTGCTGTACTTTTTGGGGTGGATGATTATTAATTTGGGTCCATGTGTTCAATCTAGATTGCCAAATACAAATTGTGGTATAGCGCGGGCGTCATTTGGCCGACATTTACTACATTATTGATATAGTGGCAAGTTTCTGTCGATACGACTGTTGCGCCCTTGCACTTGCTTTACAACGCCGGTATTTCATTTATTAATGCAATTGTTTTAAGATGGTCGCCGAAGTTGGTAGATCAACCATCATACTGATTAGTTATTAACAGGCTTTAGGTCAAGCGCTTTGTGAAAGTCGTCACTGAGCAGCGCAATATGTATGTTCCAAAACCAAAATGGGAAAACAAAAAAGTTACAATTTCATGAGGCCTGACTATAAAACCTACCTAGTGATAAGCCTTCAGAAGTTGAGGGATTTCCCATGAAATCATGGAACATCGAAATCTACCTTCTTGACGAGGCGGGTAACGAAAAAACAGCCAATTGTTTTACTAAGGCTGTCTATAATCTTCATCCGTCATTCGCAAACCCAATTCAAAGTGTGCTTATGGTTGATCCCTACAAAAATCCGAATGCTAACATATTCTCCTAAAGCATTTACCTCTCCACCATTTCGATGCGAGAATGAGGGATGGGGAGAGTTTGATATGACCATAGATTTGTACAGCACCGAGAAAGGCGGGAAAAATTCCATCACACACGACCTCAATTTTGCTAAAAATAGATATGAAGCTAAGCATCAGGTCACCTTTAAAAATCCGTCGGCAGCTCTTCTCAATATTTTAAGAGAATCAGGCCCAGTCCCCGGTGATGAGAATGGACGAAAGTCAGGCTCAGTAAAAAAGAAGAAGGGAATTGATATGGATAAGCTGGCAGAGGGTCTTGTTAAGCTTAGAGAGGATGACTTATTGCACGTTGTCCAAATGATTCACGATAACAAGAGCGAGGATACCTATACCAAAAATGATATTGACCGTGAGTTAAAAGTACATTGAAGTTCCTCGCATAGTTGCTAAAATACAAGAATAGAGGGCGAGTTCCATGTTGACTTGTATACTCTTCCGGAACCGCTTGTCAAGATGCTTTGTGATTTCGTATCCACAAAATCGTGAGGAGAAAGAACTCTTGGATTGGATCAAAAATTATCACTGAAAAAATGTATTTCTACACTTATAAATTGTGGTGTTGACAGGTCAGCATAGTATATTTTTTCCTTTGAAGTCATACCAACTAGATGAGCTGTTGCAATACCAGTGCGACATCTTCTCTCATGGTATCTTTCGCTTTATGTAGAATCTTCTAATTGGTCAAGTTGGAATTTTATTGGAGTCATTAATTCGCATTTACACTCAGGTCTGGGTAAATTTGTTAGAAACTAGAACTTAAAGTTAATAATTACTATGTTTATTAATCAAAAAATCTGTAGGAATATCAAGTCTCAAATCAAATCACAGTAGAATAATACTTACTGTCATTGCCAGAAACTATTTAGATATTTCACTCTTGAACAAGTTTAGGGTTTCATTCATCAAAGCTTAATTTAATTTTCTTCCCATGCTTTGCTTTGCTTCCCTTATTGGGCTGACAAGTTTTGAGGTTTCCATGAATCGCATTTGAAGGTTGCATGATTTCTTGATGACTTTCATCTTCTTCGAGGCCAACAACTTTTCCTATCAGTCTTTTTTTCCTCATCCCGTGTATCATATTATTTCTCTTTAAATCTACAGAATTATTTGTACCTTTTTGCTGAACTTTATCTGTCTTGCTCTTAACATTTTCTTCCTGCGACTGCTCATCTTCTAACTCTTTCAGTTCCCATTCCTTCTTCGTTAATGTATGTCTTGTTTCTTCATCAAAATAAACAGGCTCATCCTCAGCTTCTAGGTCCAGATCTCGTGCCTTGAGAGGCCTGATGACTTTATTTTTCCGATGATCATCAGTGGAAGTAGTAGCATGAAGTCGAGCAAGGAAAGGTGGAAGAGTATTGTCATAGGTAAGATTTTTGGAAGTTATTTTGGACATGTCTTGCTTCGTTGGTGTGTAGTGAGCGCTTGCGACACCCTGGGCATGTTCTGGTGCAATTTACTCAAGATTGGCCAAAATTTGTGAGCCTGAATAGCTCCGATGAAGCCAAAACTAGCTTGAAGCCTTAGTAAGTTATTGGTTATATTTTAATGTCATGTTTAGTTAAATCACACATTATGGGAATACGTAAGATGCCAGATTCCGCCAGGCATCTATCTATGCTAGTAAATGATTATAGACAGGGGTAGCATTATATACAAGAAAATTTCCCGCCAAATCCAAGCTATAAGTGAATCAATGCATAAGTCGGAGAATCTGGATTGAATTGCAAACTTTCGCAAGTTTTGATGGGTTGGACATATGGATTTCAGTTCTATTCACAAAGCTGAATAAATGTCCTGAATCACTCCGGCTCGTCCGCTGTTCTCTTGTGCCGAAGGCGGGAAGCCTCAGTCGGACGCGTCACTGTAGAAAAGATTTCAATATCTATCTTTTCATTCTACGTGTTGCTTTAGCATATATAAGCTTCTATTCAGCTTTTCATTCTATTTTAATGCAATCAGTCGCCCCCCCTGGATCATTAAAAATTTTAACCAGTTGGTTTGGACTTATATTACGACGCCGCCTAGAAGGCTCTGATACTACGACTTTCTCCTAGGGCCTGGATAACTACTTTCGAGGATGGGCTTTGTACATAGGGCAATCAAATGGATACCAAGATCTCCCGAACAAGAAAATTGCTATGATTTTAAGAAAAAGACAAGAACTATATCAAGAATATCATTTTTTCGGAGACCTTTGAGATTAAGAGGAGATTCGAGTGTTTCGGTGCCCCTCGGTGTTGTTCTACTATTTCCTTGTATAGTTGTTGTTGTCATTTTGGTACTTATAGTCAGACATCCTAAATCAGGGGTGGGAATTTTAATGCCCGCTGGTGCACCACCAGCTATCAGGTCTAGTTAAATCTTTAGTGGTCCTACAGGTTGACTGATATTCTTATAGGAAAATAAGTGAAGAGCACGATAAAGTCTTTGTCAAAGGCTGCTTAGAACCTGATACATCCCAGCCAAGAGCTAATGCAGCCTTCGTTGTATTAGCCAGAAACAAGGAGCTAGATGGTGTTATACAATCTGTCAAGTCTATTGAAAGACATTTTAACCGGTGGTACCATTATCCATACGTATTTTTAAATGATGCAGAATTCAATTCAACATTCAAGGAGACTATAGCAAATTATACCAGCTCTCCCATTGAATTTGGTACAATCGATCCAAAAATGTGGGGCTTTCCCGACTGGATAGACCCTAAAGTTGCGAGAGAGGGAATTGCAAAGCAAGGAGATGCTGCTATTATGTATGGGGGAATGGAAAGTTACCATGCTATGTGTAGATTCTACTCTGGGTATGTATCTTACCACCTTTGAAAGTGTATTTAAGGCTTATTATCATCAGGTTCTTCTACAAACATGAGCTTTTAAAAAAATATGAATGGTATTGGCGATTGGAACCTGAAATTAAATACTTTTGCGATATCACATAGTATGAATTTACACTTTCCTCAAGCTTTCAATGGGCTAATTATTAAGTGATCCATTCTTGAAAATGATAGAAGCGAATAAAACCTATGGGTTTACCATAGCAGTAAAGGAACTGAAAGAAACCGTACCAAATATTTTTCGTTATGCGTCTGCATATAAGAGAGTGAACAACTTAACATCTCAAGGATTATGGGAGATGTTTATAGAGCCTCAGCCGGATGAAATGAAACAACCCTCTGAAGATAATGCTAAGCACAAACTACCTTTACCGGAAGAAATCCTACGAGGCGATCCATCTCATGCGTCACTTCCAGAAATTGATGCTGAGGCTATGGAAGGCGAGAAGTATAATATGTGTCATTTTTGGTCTAACTTTGAAATTGCAAAACTTAGTTGGTTCAGAAGCCAACAATATGAAGATTTTTTCCAAATGATGGATCGAAGTGGGGGATTTTGGATGGAGAGAGTAAGATTAAATTAGCTTTTAATGTTAATATTTACTAACTAGATTCTTAAGTGGGGTGATGCTCCGATCCATTCCTTAGCAGCTGGAGCTCTTCTTGCTCCTAGAGATATTCACTACTTTCGAGATTTTGGGTATCGGCATACGACAATTCAGCATTGTCCAGCAAATGCTCCTGCACGTCAGATGCCACGACCTCCATATCTCGAAAACACAACATTAGATGAAAAAAAGCGAAGGGAAGAAGACGAGTATTGGGAGTCATGGGATCCAGTAAAAGAGAATGGAGTTGGATGTAGATGCAGATGTGATACAGATATCGTTGATGTTGAAGGAAAGCAAGGTAGTTGCCTGGCGGAATGGGTGGATGTTGCAGGCGGATGGGCTAGTCCCTGAAATTATAAAAACACAATTCTTAATTTTTCTTCGGGACTAATTTGAAAGGGGATCAAATGAAATAGTGAAATTAGGGAATGCTAGTTCTTTTTGCGATTTGGGCATCTCTCGGTTTATGGCGTTTGGGAAAAAGGGCCGGTTAATAGGTTCGTAAACAGAAGTAAATATCTTGTCTAATAATTCAAGCATTCTATAGAAAATTAAACTTTAATATGTTTGCTGTATTATATCCTTTATCCTATCAATATTGACTTAATTTTTTTTTTACGTAACTGCTCGTAGAGAGATGATAGTTAGCTATAAATAAAGATAAAATTCCAACTTGCAGAACTCGCTCAAAGTTATACTCCTTTCAAACCTATACTTGTAGGTTTTGGTCCAGTTCCAGTGCACAAATATCTCGTAATACTCAGTGTAAATACGTCGAGTCTGCACTATTACAAGTGATCGAAGACAGATCATGATACATCTAAAGCTAGTTTTGGCACATAAACCCAAAATAAATAGTAAACTATTATTAAAATGTTTTTTTAAAAAAAATCTGCATTTAGTATTAATTACTTCTATAGAATAGCACTTTTCCACACCCCCAAGCAGATACACATATCTTGCTTGTGTTAATTATTTCTACAGATAGGGATGTAATTGAAATTACTTCTGTTTATCTGCATATTCAAAAACTTTGGGTATGTTCTAAAAGGTGCCGTAAGGAAGTCAATAGCTGGAAACACCTATGATGGTCAAATCTCACTAGTAAAGCATTAAGCATATACCTTTATCGATTTATTCGTTCATGATTCTATCTAGTCTTCACGAGTCGAGCTTTAGGTATCATTCTTCTAGGGGGGACAAAAAAAGATTGGATTAATCCAATTGTGAATAATTGTTATTAAAGAGCCATTACTGGTTGGTGAAGGTACTGTAAGAAGCAATAGGGTGAACTTTATGATAGCTCAGTATGGAGAATAAAGATCTTTTGATATTTCATATACACCAAATAAAGTGAATGGACGCATGGAAATATTTGCTATTTGTAGGCATATTGATGTTTAATGTGAAGAATCTTCTGGCCATCTCAGGGATCTTTTGGAGCATCGGCAAAGGAATTGCCTGATCGGAATCGGGTAGAGCAGCTCGGCCCGAGAAGTGAAATGTTGAAGAAAAACTCTATTCTCAACATCTTGAATCTAGATAATTGAGTGAAGAAGACTCCCTAGAGATTAAAATCTGTTGCTATGTTAGTATTCAATTGTGTAATTTTATAATATTAGTGAAATCAGAGGTAAAATCAATTAATTTTATTGCAGAGTTGTAACTTGCTTATTCTGCTGCACTTGTTAGTTGGATAGAATATGAAGTACATCGAATCACATCAAAACCTTGATTAGAATTCGCATCGTAACAAACATAAGCCTATTTGTGAAATTTTAAGCCACAAAATAGTAACGTCAATTAGTTCCATAAATACAAGTAATTTTATGTGGTTAAATAAGAAAAAATATCGACATGTCTTCAAAACACATTAAAACATTTCAGAAACCTTAAAAAATAAGTAAAACACCATAAATTCACCTTAATACATCATGAGTTGTAAATTTTATACTTGCAGACCTTTGCCGTGATATGGTGACCATATACCACGAACCGATTCTCGAATTGACTGCACTGGATATCTGATTCTCTTTAATTTTTCCCCGCTCGCATCTCGCAATAGCTCTACCTTTTGTAGTATCTGACTTTCAACCATGTTTCTAACACAAATCGCTTTGTGCCTACCGTTTATATAGTGTCCAATTACAACAGGATGTCTATTAGGACGTGGGCTAACGCTAATTTCAATTTGAGGGTTTGAAGCTGCGAATTTGAGAAGATTGTGTTTGAGAAAATTACTGTTAGACTCTGTCAGTCGAGCGATTCAAGATCAGAAATCATTCTTATTTTACTTCATGCCTCTAGAACTACCCCAGAAATCACAATAGTGGAAATCCAGTCTTTTACAAGCCAATATAAATCCACCCGCTGTTCCATTCTACAATTTGTGAGCGAAAAATGTATAAATTCAAAACAAAATTCGACATATAACCAACCTGAGAGACAGTGACCCTTCGTATTCCATGAACAGGCATGGCAGTCTGATAATTTATTGATAATAGCACTAATAAATCATACTGGACATTTAAGTAATAGCTGCAACTGAAAACGTATCGTATAATGAAAGGGTTTTAACTTCAAGAGGATGTTTCCTAACCAAATTTAGTTAGTGTTTCTTTAAATTTGACTTGTATAAATACGACGCGTAAAAATTATGAATCATACTTATCATTCCAAAGGTCGCCATCAATTAAAATTGGTGCACTCCCGAAGGATAGGATAACCACAACACAACACTAGATAACTAGAAAAGTTTGTTCACATGGAACAGGAAATTTGTGAGAGAGAGGCGTATATTTAAGGGCGAAAAGATGAAGGATTGTCGGAATTAGGGAGTATGTGGTGATATGCAAAATTATGAAAATGAAGGTTGTGAGGCTTCTCGATAAAGTTTTTTACAGGCTACTTATTACTTTCGTAAATCGAAGGAGGCAAGGGCGTCAAAAGTTATAGTTTGAGTTAAAAAACTACGAAACTTTGCATTAACTTTTACCAAAATTTGACAGACGATAAACATTTTCTGGTATTTTGAATATGATTAAGAGTTGAGAAATATTTTTCACTGGAGTAATTTGAAGAAGATGCATAAATTCGATACTTTTTCTCTATTTTGTGAACTGAATTTCTATCTATATGTAAAGTGTTGCAAATTACAATGACTATTTATGTCACATAACGCGTGTAAAGATTTTCCCAAGAGATTTTCTATAAGCAAGCAAACGTCTTACTAGAACTTAAAAAGACTACTGTTTATGAAGCCTACTGTTTATGAAGACTACTGTTTATGAAGACTACTGATTTATCGAGCAAGTCTTAATTTTGTTTTCCAGAATTTTAAATTTCATTGTCTCTCGATTTGACAAGTACCTGGGGAATAAAATTTAATATTCGTTGAGTTTCCTTTGAACGGATAAATATGTGCGGGTTTCCTTATTGATTTTATTTGAGTAACCGAAACATTTTATACCTAGCAGATTTCAATGTAAAGGAAATTGGTAACGTTTTCTAACGTAGCTTTTATTAGAGAATGATTTAGTTTGCCGAATATCAAAATATTGCTGAATCTAAAAGGCCCTGGTGTTGACAACTTCAATTTTTCATGTGAATTCTGTCAAAATAATAAATATAATTGTTCTTATTAGTTTTGGGAGTTTCTTTTCTTAATTAAAACAATTGTTTTTATTTTATTTTTTGCAATCGTAAAAACGTGTAGTAACTTTTCTGTTATGTAAGTCGAAGAATAATATTATTGAGTTTCATTTTCTTCTGTCATTGATAAATCCAAATACTCACCCATCGAGTAATAGTGGATAATAAATTTTAACGTAAAATAGCAACAAAATTATGTCTGATTCTACTTCCTCTCAGCATCGACCATTTAACTGTACCAGCTTTTCATCTCCTATTCCTCCTGCAATTTATGATTCTGAACAAGATGCTGTCAATGCGTTTTTTTTCTGCAGTGAAAGAGCATAGATTTGGACCTCAACTTGCCCGGTATGACAAAGACAGGGGA
>PEDP01000038.1:0-55100 GCA_002918395.1 Erysiphe pulchra
ATCTGACGAGTGCAGAGTTGATAGAGATTCAAACTATTCATCGTGTGATGGCGATTGCCTCTCTCAATGAGGAAATCGCCATGGCCGAATACAAACGTGCCATGCGCAACATCATGGCGTGCGTTAAAATATTAAAAGATAGAGAGAATGCAATCAAGGCTATGAATCCGCAGATTTGGAACACAGAGAATCAGGTTAATAAACGCCATAGTATGTCCCGAATAGGGGGGAACATTGATTTCAGCGCGGCTACAAAGGGAAGTCGTGTCGATAGGATTGGTCTACCCGTCGGGACTAGCTTAGGAGGAGTTCATGAGAATTGGATAGATGAAACTGCGAGTAATAGTCGTGCCACCAAAAAAGCACGTAGAACCACATCACAACTTTCGGAGGACGTAGATTATTGATGCTTAAGCGAGGCTGTTGCAGAAACTAGAAACTTTTAAATCTAATTTTTCCAGTTCCTTAATTTTCAGCAGGAAAGACGGCAATAATAGGGGACCTCAAACATCTCTTTTGACATCTTGTTTAACTCTTTAGTTGAACTCTGTAGTTTAACTTTATACTTTACGTACGTCAGTTTTATGCACGATTTGTAATCCATTTCCTCACGAAAATCCCCAAGTTCACAACATGTTCAGATATTTATCGCCATAAACTTGTCAATTTTTACTCGATTAAATGAAATAAAATTTTAATGGCTGTCGCATTCATTTCCGAATATAATGGTCAAATTTTTAGAAAAATAAATGTTGATAAAAGAAAGTAAGTTATCGGCGTTTCTATTGTGTTGAAAAAAAAAACCCTCTTTTCACTTTCCTTGTACCTTTACCTCTTCTGCATCAATTTTAATGAAAAAAAAATATATATATATATATTTGTCAAATTTAGATTTAAAGACAGAATAATTATCTGGGATTTTGAAAATATTCTTTTGCTATTTAGAAGATCATGTTGGGCTTCGAATCTCAATGTTTCACAATTAAAGAGTTTTTCGTGGGGAGATGGATTACCAATCGTGCATAAAACTGACGTTAAGTAAACGATAAATTTTAAAATAGAGAATTATATTAATTCTATAATAAAAGAAGATGTTGAAATAATAAGGTGCAGAGCATCTCTTATTCGATATCTTCAACAGAATGAAATTGGAGGTTGATCCAGGCGTGATCACGAGTTCAGAGTTAGTTAGGGTATTTTCTTATTAGGAGTTAGTCGGATAAGGATCGTTTATACCCTCCCTGTATTAGCTAGTAGTGTATTTACATAGTTATTTGGGGCGTCACGGACCAGGCGTTATGAAGTATTAGAAGGGGACGGGAGCCAGAGATTTAGTTAGTAGTCAGTCGTTTTTATATTATTCTTTCAACTGTTCGTTACATGACTTCCAAAAGTTCACACGTGATACCTATTCAAGTGTGACTAGTTTTCAATAGAAGAGCCGTTTAGAAATTGGTTTAGGGGAATGAGGAATATGAATTGTATATAACATCTCACGAGTAAGTATAAACATAAGCGCGCTCCAACTCAAAACAATCTGCCCTAGTCTTTCAGAGCAAAAGAAAGAGCCAAGACATAATCTTATTTTGTAAGCTCTGGAAAGTTTCAACACTCTGTTTCTATTTTCCTGCGAATCAGGTTGTTGAAAAGAAGGTAATGTTAAATTCATCAAGATGCGATTATTATTTGAACATTAACATTTGTGAATGCAATTTTGTTTTTTTGAAGCGGCTTAGCTCTATAGTACCAACATGACGAAAATGTATATAGACATCTATCATACTGTCCTAGCTCCAGATTAAAAAAAACCTCATGCAGTAGTTGAGGTCCAGAGGTTCGAGCTCTTGCGAAAGAAGGACCTCTTCTTGCAGCATTTGCGCCATATCTCATATGTTTTTTTACATCGATTTATATACTGATAACCAATATAAAAAGGCAGTCGGAGGTAATTTTTTTATTTTTATTTTCTTTTTCCCTGATGCTCTATTGGCACCTTTAGGCCGCCCTTTTCAAATTATTCTTGCGATGCTTGTAGGATGGAGGCATTACAGTCCTGATACATTTACCCAGCAATAAATAGCACAAAAGCTGATAAATTTTGGTCCCTCTTTTTTTTTTCTTTTTTTTCTTTTGTGAAAATTAGTTTATCAAGTTTTTAACGACGCTGTAATTTTTGTAAAGGTTATGTATGGGTAGGTTATTCGTTCGAATGGATATAACTTGAATAAAATAGAATCTCTTTTCAACCCCCAAAAAAGAGTTGAGAGGCCTCAAATAAACACCCCATTCTACTTTACTTGTATCATTCGAGAGCTGAGAAAAAAAAAATAGATTCTTCAAAATCACTGAGTCTTAAACTGCGAGGCTGACTTAAGACACAAAAGCAGTTTAATAAATAAATATAGGCGCGTCGGAGGCACGAAGACAAAAAAATTGGGGTATGGCAAAAGAAACAGTCGCAAGTTCCAAATGAAGATCAAACAAGAAAAGAATTGTCTAGTTTATTTGCAAAGCAAAGCAAAGCAATGCAAGGATGAGAGATGAAATCATCATAAGCTCAAGATAATAGATATTTCTCTGGTATTATTATGATTATGATTATTATTTGTTAGGAACACATTAATGCACGGCAACTATGAATGATGGGCTAGGAAGAACGAAATTGTGTATAGATAGCCTGTATTATTGGTTCATTGCTGCGTTTCGTAGACCCATACACAGGTATAAGCTCTGAGTGCTTCATGTGGTCGTGGTGGTTGATGTTATCTTAAGCCTTTATATAGAAGTTTTACCTTCCTCTAAACCGACTTGGGTACCGTAAAGTGATCATTACTCTGGATAAGGTAACATAAGTTTAATATCATTATGATTTTCTTTTTAAGAATTAAAATTTAATTTTTTTTTGTTTTGAGATTCCCTTGAAGTGATTACTATGCTTATACAGAGAATTTATTTCCCATTCCTAATTCCTATACCAATCTCGAAAAATAAATTTGATTCTCCAGTTAACTATGGATGACTTTTTTTTTTCATGAACTTCGTAGATTTAAAAAAAATTAGCTTCTTTTCTTTTTGAATTGAAACGTTTCACACTACGACACGGATTTTGGTCTCGATCAGGAGTGCCAATTGATGTTAATGCTTGATCGGGGCGATTTGATCTAACCGGGGAGGGCGATTTTGATACCGAGTAAGTTGAGTCTAATTATTTTTTTCATTTCACATTCCCCCTCTAAACTTTAACCAATAGACAAAGAGAGAGGATGTCAGAGTTTCTTATCTAGGAAGAATAAAGAGTTGTTAACATGAATCTACTTCTAATGACGAATAAGTGCTCTGTAGTTTTTTTTTTAAAAAATTATTAAGACGATGACATGTGATGCAACTGTATAAAGGTGCTGGGATTGACTCTGAAATACGTAGGTTTTATTTTCATCCAAAGAAATATATATTTACGAAAAATACTCTCCTTCAAAAGGGGAGTTGTGAGAGATGTCTATGGATTTATTGCTCATAAAGTTGGAAAATAGCGATAAAATTGCATTGATCAAGAACAAGCCTACAGGTCGAAACCTTAGAATAGATTTTTTTGAAAGGAAAAACCTCTGAAATAGGATCTTTGCTATTATTGTATGAAAAAAAAAGCTCAGACGTTCAGTATGAACATTATCAAAGGTTCTCTCGCACTTTTTTTGTAGTAGAATGTATTATCGTAATTGAAAATTTGTTTATAGAAACCTTAGAATTATTGTAAATGACCCCTTTAACGTCACACTGGAAGTGATTGATAAGACATTTAGCTAAATGAATTTATATACATATGAAAGTAATAAATTTGTGTAAAATATTTACAAACTAAATCGTACTTAAAGTATTGGGCCACCAACGAGAAAGTCGTTTTTAGAGACCACATTTTCCAGAAGAAGCGTTGCAACCTACACCACAGTAATCGACCTATCGATGTC
Source organism: Erysiphe pulchra (assembly GCA_002918395.1). Lineage (NCBI taxonomy): Eukaryota > Fungi > Ascomycota > Leotiomycetes > Helotiales > Erysiphaceae > Erysiphe > Erysiphe pulchra. The sequence goes on from PEDP01000038.1 coordinate 3,966, forward strand.
AATTAGAATAATTAACATTAAAAATAAATTTAAATAATAAAAATTAAAATGTGAGACTTTTACATCTAAGTAGACTATTTAGATGGAGAAAAAAAAAATATAGCAATATATGATTAATTGCAGAATCATCTGAATGATGATTCTCCAATTAATTATTTTTTTAGCAAAATATGTTTTCAAAAGAAATTATGTGTGATTTTTTCCGTACTGATGGGGTGTGTAGAAAAGGATAAGAAAGATATTTAAATAAGCGCAAAGAAATGGAAATACGAACTGTTGATCCACACCATCCAGTTCTAGAGCAGCAGTTTCCGAATGATGAGTTTAAACATGTAGTTGAATTTCCGCACGAGCCGTCTTTGGATATTGAAACTTTGGCGCCAGCTGGCGCACTTGGGGTAGGAGAAGGAGCGCTAGGTCGTGGTTGGACCGTCTGACACGAGCCAGAATTACCATCCTGGAATGAGAAACATGTTAGGAAAATATAATTTAAGAGCTTTTGAGGAGATACGTACACAGCCTAAATTAAGAATCAAAGTTAGCATGAACGGCGAAAAAAATCCTGCTTGTAGCTAAAATTACATTTTAACTTGACCAGCCTATTTTTTAATTGGCTGGGTTGGCTTAGATCAGTATTGGTGGTTTCGGGATTTAGGAGATATTTACCTGATCTATACCAGTTTTCAGCGGGATCGCCAAGGCACTCGCCTACGGTAACCGAGCGATAACCTTTTGAATATATGGACTCTAAAATGTGATCAGTAAGATTGTATGCGATCTGATAATGAATATCGTGTTCAATTTCGAGAAAATTCGAAGCTGATGGGTTTCCAGCATTAATAGTTGCGTCCCAAATATCCTTAGATTTTTGGATTTGTGAGACATCAGTATTCAAATATCCTGCAGTATCAACATCAAAATCTAAGTTTAGTTAGTTTATAAATTGGTAAAAAATCCATCGAAAATAACTGACAGACGACATGATAGCCTAGTCTTCTCAACTTAGAGCCACAGTTATCCTCTTGACATTGTGAATAAGGCGGCCTGAAATAGGAATGAGTATTAAAAGATTTGATTAATGAGGGAGTCAGCCTGACCTGATATAGGAAGGAAAATATCCTAAAATGTTTCTAAACGCTTGGAATGGTCAGCATCTTCAGAAAGTCTAACTCTGTAGTTAAAATTACCCATTTCATTGTAAATAATCTGATTATGAAATGTTTGAGAATCTATCTTATCTAGACTCTGGTGCGTCCAAGTGTGAGATGCAACTTGATGGCCTTCTGAGACCATTCGCTGTAAGCTGTTAATATTTTACCTGAAATCAAAGCTTTGATAGATTGACCTTAATTACATCGCTCCAAGCAGGAGTTGTATCAATTTGTCCCTTTCCAAGATTGTTTCCAGTAATGAAGAATGTCGCTTTGGCATTATAGCGTTTAAATTTATCAAGTACATCATTTGTATAGAGGTAAGGGCCGTCATCAAAAGTGAAAGCAACAGTTCCAGGTGTGACACAATCAAATATGCCAGCACCCCCATAAGGTACGGATCCAACCAATGGGCGAGGAATATTTTCAGTTGAAGGGCCACTTGGTTTAAGGTTTGCATCGCATAGGGGACCATATTCATATTGGCAGTCTGGAGAAATACAATATTCAGGTCCAGTGCCACAGTAGCTATGGAAAAACATAAGTCAAAACCGTCCCTTAAGACTTCAAGATTATCTTACCCTTCAGATGAGCAGCAATTAGTGCAGGAGCCTAGGCCTGGACCACATCGACCATTGGATGTTTGCCTCTCTTCAATAATATTTGGTGAATTCGGTTCAAAGAATGTTGGTAAAACTCTAGTGTTTTTTGACTTCATTTCGGAGAGAAACCTGCGAGCTCCCATGAGCTGTGGGGATCCTGCAATGCCATCCAAATGTGCATTAGCTATAGATATGAGAGTAGCGAGCGTCCAAAGAGTGGATTTCATGATTAAAAGATTAGTGAGCCGGTTAAAAGAAAGTTATAATGAGAAAAAGATGTCGCTGTAGATTGCGATAAAGAATGGAAAAGTTATTAATGATTAGAATAAGAGAGTAGTCATATGGAAGAAGACGTTGATCTTTTGAGTAAATGAGTGGACTGCAGTTCAATGGAACTGAAAGAATGATAATATCTCGAGAACATACCGTAACTGTGTTTGTGATTAATATAAATTGTATAGGGGGAGAAGATCTACAGCGGGCATAAGCCGCGCATACAGCATACATTTTGTGCTGCAAGGTACCTACTAGGGTACAGGGTGAACGAGAAAAGCAACTTAGGCTTCGCCAATAGCGTAGCCGAAGTAAACGAAACCTGCAGCTATTGTGGGAAGGGATCCCATGAACTTTGCCATGTATAGCTTTAGCTTTGCTATCAACAATCTCGTTTGCATAGGACCACCGACAAAACTTGTTTGCTTGTTTTCAGTTTTCTATCATTTGTATGGAATGCATCATGTTTTCAGATAATATTTACAATTCCACATCGTTCTGACCCAACTTGCTGTACTGAAGTTTTAGACTTGGGGATTTCAAGAGGATAACTGATACGCAACGCTAGGTTAGGCCTTCGCTAAAAAGGTAGGCAAGTAAAATTTACTAGATAGGAGCAGTCATTGCCTTTTGGATCGACTAAGTAATAAAGACGAGCTCTGATATCAGTTGAGATAGTTGTAACTAGCCAATTAGGTAAAAGGAATGCCTTGCCGCGAAAAGAAGAAGGGGTAAGGCAGGGAGGAGGGGTAACAACATGGAGACATTGGATGGCTTGACCCCGGAGTGATCATCTTCTTTTCCGACTCCCTTTTCTCCGTTATCGTCCGTAGCAAACATATATGAGCGGGATTCACCATCATTTGTTTCTTGTACCACGAGCAAGCTTTATTGTAGTGAGAATGTTTAGAGCCTCAAAGTTCATAACTCTCCCTGCAGTCTTTAAATTACTTCTGCTCGCAAGATGTAAATGTAGAGCCCAGATCTCAACTTTAGATAACATATTTTGTATAGCAAGTACTTCAAGGATAGAAAAGCTGATAGCTATTCTGAAATGGCAGTAATTGACTTCTTCGTAATTAAGTATTCGAAATACTTGTCACTTGTATCTAATTACAATTTTTTGATTTGTGATTTGGGCCGAGAACAATCCAAATATAGCATACTACCAGATTGTGTACACGGTTCCCATTATCCAAAGGATGATCGGATTTTTTTATTTAATTTTAGCCTGAGGATCTGCACTTTTTCCGCACGGATTCAGGCGGGTTGGGTTGGTGCGCGAAGATCATTTATCTGCCCGACCCGTCTAATTAGTTCATTCCACACAATCTTCGTTCATATAGGCGATTTGTAAAAGTTATTGATTACGAACTAGAGTATTTACTGTTAAACAGTCAAAAATATGCCTGATGCGAAAAGTTGGAATTTAGCAAATCTGTAATGATTGACAGGACCTTTTCGTCATGGTTGATTTCTTGCATGTCGAGTTGCTCCCGTTTCGCCAGCAAGCTATGAGTAGTAATAATGTGTAATTTTAAAATGTGCTGCCGGTGGATTTTTTGAGGCCATGGAAATAAAAGAGAAGCGTCTTATCTCTATTGTTGTCCACGAGGATTGATTATATCAATTGAAGGCATCACAAACTACTTGGGTCCGACATTAGTGCCCATGACAATGCCCTCATGTTTTCTGTGTCTCGAGTCTAATACGACGAGCTTTACTGACTGGCCCACCCTAAATCAGGTTTGAGCCAATTAGCGTGAAAATATTTGTAAAATAACAAACGGGTAAGAGACTTGAAGTTACATCGTCTCAAGAATTTTCAAAACAATACGAAAATACTGAGCTTTGCCGTTCCAAACCACAGCATAAGCTTTCCGATGTACCACATTCTTTTTCATTCCCTTTAAAAATTGACTCAATACTTTGACCTTCTCTCTGTTCTGCGTGGCTTTCTCTCTATATTATCTTTTGAAAAGATCCCATGTAGTTGCAGTAATTGATCGAAATAGTAAACTTTGATTCTCTTCATGCTATAGCATTAATTCGAGACAGTTTAACGAGAGTGGCCTCATAATGTAAAGAATATGATCCTCGTTCCATTCGTTCTGAGTGACTTACCCTCAAAGCTCTCGTTTTTGTTACAGAAAAACTGAGCTCAGAAGATTGGTTGGTGGTGAAGTCTGATGTCAAGCTGTAAAAAACAATTTGAATCGGCGCCCCTCCATACGCCCCACCTGAATAATTATGTGCTAAGTAGGGTTAGACCTACGTTTTAATCCTATCCACTTTTTGGATGACTAAGAATTGGATAGAATTAAGTCGTTAGTCTGACCCGCTCATTCAAATAGACGTAACTTAAATTTCTTCAAAATTTCTTAATCTAAACCTAACGCACAGCAACAATTATCTACGCTCTATTCTTGACGTTTAGCTTTTTTGGCAATAATTCTACGAGTCTCAGCAGGTTTTTTCGCCTCACGCATCGAGATTTCCTGATTAACAACTATTTGTCATCCAATGCTGCAAACCTCTGTTTTTGTTTCTTTTTGATACATTTTCATGGCCAGAAAACTTGAAGAGTCTCTAGTGTAACTTCCAGTTGACGGATTTTTTGATTCTACTCAGCTACAATCGGTCTGGTCTTCTGGAGTGCTAAGCCAAACCTTCCAAATGCAGTTCAAATATTCCGTGATATAGATTTTGAAGTTGAGTTTTAATTTGATGTAAAGCTCGTGGCTTGAATTTTGCCTGGCAGATAGGTTCTACAATATGAAAGTGCTGGTCATTCCAAAAATGAAATATGGCATTGAGAAAAAAAAAATTGTGATCATCAAAATTGGTACTAATTGAAATTTCTATGGCATCATGGCTTGGCTCGTGGCAGGATGAAGTAGTATTTTGAATTTGGAGAAATTGGTTAACTCTGTGATTCAGCCAAATCATTAGTAAAATGCGACTAAAGAAGATAACAAAATGAAAATCTTTATACAATCACGCAGTATCCTACTATCAGCGCCTCAATACTTCTAAAAGACGGTGAAGCAATTTAGCTTGAAATATTCTCGCTGTAGTAAGATCCGCTCTAATCTCTTTTCTCAACTCTAATCAAGATGGGGTCTTTTTAGAAGTACAAAGGACAATGATAGTACAGCCTTACTCATAGGGAGTTGTAAAGCATATGTACGTTCCGCATATTGCAATTAAGAGACAAGGGAAAAGATGCACAAGATGTGACGAGTCTTCCCCAACGAAGAGAGATTAATAGATGTGAACTATGAAAGTAAGGTATGATACAGGTGTTCTTCACTTAAAGAAAAGTGTATTCTGAAAATTAATAAGATGACGTTTCGTGACTAGGGAATCAATCTTCTCTTCACATGGTCCTGACTTTATACATACACTTAAGAGCTTGCAAGTCTTGACTATCACCCAAGTTACTCCCTAGAAATAGCTACAGCTAAACAACACCTAAATTCCTTCTTCTTTGGGGAGGAATGGACATGTGCATGTAACCCAACGAATGCTACATCCCACTCCATCCTTTATTTATCACTTGCAAGGTTACCACCCTTTCTGGAGAAACTAGATGGGTTGATACTTTTAAGTCTACGCAAAGATTGTAACACACTTGACACGCTCCATTGTGGCCTTAATAGTCTTCGAGATCCTCGGACTGTTAATGTAGAGAAAATAGCTGTAATGTAGTGTAGCTTTTTATTTATCTTTATTTATCTGGTCTGCAACTGATGGAAATCGTTCGGTGAGACAATCAACCTGAACCCATCCGCCCGGCCCCACTCGTGCTCTGTCTGCTATTGTCCGTGGGACTTCCCGCCCTTCGCAGTCGCTCAGGGTGGGGGAAAGCAGGTGTGGCATGGCCCCTGTCCATATCAAACTAGCCTGAATAGGTAAAGGTAAACTCGACATTGCATGAAGACGTAAATTAATTAACTTATCGGTTATTTGTGGGCTTTCGCTTAAAGTGTGACTCTTGGTTTTCCTTGTCCTTGAATTGTGCAATGAGCTCTCTAATCATCACAATTGAATATAAAAAGTTTATTGAGTGAGTAAAATACTTAGCACAACAACCAGTTGTGAGCAACTATATTCAATAGATAAAAATTCACTGAATTTACATAAATTGTGATGAATCAACCCTAATTCCTGATCATCATGGACGCCAAGTAACGAGTAACGTACACTGCCTAATTGGCTAATTGATTGTCTAGAATCATAGCTTGTGTGATTGGAACTACGAGCTATGTGCTATTTCGGCTTGGCAAAACGATACAATTACCCTGTTTATTCATTTGCTACATTTTCACAGTTAAAAGCTACTTTGAAAAGCTTAAAGTAAGTTTTAAGTGTCGGTATTAACTAACATACAGAACTTGAAGTAAAGCAATTCCAAAATTTTATACAGTTAAATCTCTCCATGAAAGTACAAGTTGTGATAAGAATCGACACCTATTTGATTTCAATTAAGGCCTTATAAAAAAATTACTTTTATCAGACGATAATCTCTTAATATTTTATGTTTCATTACTGTTACTAAATGTCCTTTCAATATCGTTGTGGAAAGGTCGAAATATTTCAACAATAATTATAAGGCTACATATCTCACTTCCAAATTGTCTTATGAAATTAGCAGTATGGTCTATTGGTGAGGTAGACCTACTTGAGCCCGTAAGTGACTCAAAATCAGCTCTCAAGTGGTCTTGATCGTGAACCTCCCGCTCGCATTTCGAATCAACGGGCGATGCTATAGGATCAAGATATTGAATACCAAGTGATATCTCAATATCACTACTACCGCCTTCCAATGGCCAATGAAGCTGTCTCTCTTCTATCAGGAAGTCAAGAGCTTGCTGCAAGTCAGGAGGAGGACGCAAACTAGAATTTTCTTCTATACCCCGCAGCTGAAATCTCTATCTGGTCCCCTAAATAAAGCTAGAGTTTCATGATTTGGTGGTGATGAACCGCAACTCTTCAAGTACTCTTTTTTGTTCCTTCTTGCTAGTACTCCGGTTGTTACAAGTAATTTTTGAGCTTCATTTACTGCAATTTGAATCTGTCTTTCGACTTTCCTAATGGCCTTCGCATTTTCAAGTCTCTTTTTTCACTTATCTTGGCCTTCCAGTGACCAATATTAATTCCTCCACTACTATAAATAGTCTTCCAGGCTTTAGTGCGGCGCATACGCTGTTCAGCTACACATGCTTCTAAATTTGCAAGCTGGGACTCTTGATGATTGGCTTTTAAAAGTAGCCCATGCGCAGCTTCTAACCCTTCTTTGTAGGCTGCCGGAAAAGTGGACCCGAGATTCTCTTGAATGTATATACTGACCTCTTTGATAAGAATTGCTGCTTCATAGTTTGTCTCTGGCCGTATATTATCATGCTCAAATTCGGTTGGCTGGCTTGGTTGCTCGGACTCAATTTCGTCATGTCTTCTTTTCCGACCATTAGACTTACCCTGTTTCCCAACATAGCGAGATCGTGATAGAAGGGCATTCTTGCAACTAATTGGCCACATCCCTGATTTCTTGAAGGCGCTTTTGATAGTCTTCTCCTTAAGAGCTTCCTTTCGAAAGCCAGAAACATCATGGAAGAAAGAGGAAATTAAATAATCGTATTCTAACTCTCGAAGGGCCTTAAGAATTGATTTATCTTGAAATTGATTCCATTGGCGAAATACACCAACATCTAATGACTGGAGAGCATTTGTTTCATAGGATGAAAGAATCTGCAAATGGATATTGTTTTGCTCGGCCATTAACAAGAATTCTTCGCTTCTGCGACATATATGGCCATCTAATAAGAGCATAGTCCATGGTTTAGTAGGCCCCGAGTTGCTATATTGAATGAAATGGTCTAGATATTCTTTCATTGCTTCATTTGTAACATACCCCTTGGGGGTAGTTGGTATCCATGACTCATCATCAGCTTCTTATGAGCCTAGCTACTCATAAGTTTTTCACCAAGGACCATGAAAAAACGCGGAACAAAGCCTCCAGCGGTATTTACCGTTTCCATCACAGTTATAGAGGTCCGGTCCTCCGGAGAATGAGTGTATAGCTCTCCAACAGAACTTGGTACGATAACCTTTTCAGGTAGGGGACATCCAATCCTGATACCCGTTTCATCCATAACCCAAACTCTCTTGGCATTTCTAATTTTGCGTTTACGGGACCAGTTGCGGTAGTCAATGAATCAGTCTTTGATGTCTGTGGAGGAGTGTCATTCAAGACGTGCCTGAGCTATAGGCTTCGTTTTAATCTCATGATCTATTAAAGCATTATTGCGTGTCTTAAGCCACATGGAAAACCACCTCTTCGACGGGGGTTCTCTTGGGAGTGATTCCTTGAATAAAAGAGAGTCAATGGCACTTTTGATGAGAGCTCTGGTTGCTCCTAGCTCTCCAGGTTTCGATAATTTTGTGATGTATTCAAGAATAACTTTTCCTTGACTATTACTTAAAATACTATTATTTCCTTCATGGCAATTATATTCTACATGCTTGTATAAAACACGATTCTTTCCTCGAAAAACTATTGTAAAAATTAAATTTGAAAATCTTTTGGCATCTAATTGATTTTTATGGCAGGCTTGGTTTGGTCCTGGTTCTCTTATAGTATCTGGATCTAAAATCCATGCAACGGCTAAATCTAGGCGAGCCTTATTTTCTGGGGAGATTTTGTTCTTAGATGCAGTTTAAAGAGACATTAAAATACTACTAGTAGACATAATTTTGAATCTACAAAGGAATAAACACAAGAAAAATCATTCCGAAGTCAGATAAAATGAGGAATTCTACAAAGCGTGGATACAGCATATAACTGCATCCCCCACAAAAATATTGTACCAAATACTGCTGGCTGCATTCCAAAATTCTGCATTCCCAAAACTTTCTACGAAGTATCATAATGATACTTGGCTTGTGTGGACCGAAAAATTTATTGCTTTATTTCATTAATAAAGCAAATGAATAATCAGCGGTCAAGGAGATATCTCATACAGAAAGAGACCTTCTCGAAAATCAAAGATAAAGATAATGACCATGACAATTGTTAAGACCACGTGTGGGCAGAGTACTGGAAACCTCCAAGAGATGGCTCGCGCCTTAAAAAGCCTCATACAGGATTAAAATGGAGATCAGTGGGTTTACTTTGTCCCCATGATTTATGGCAACTTCGAGAAAGTATGCATTTCCAAAAGAATATCCTCCATAGATATTGGTTCATAAAACATCTTGAACCCGGAAAAAAATTTCTTGATGACGATACATTAATCATTATGGATCCAAAAATGCGCAATAATGCGATCGATAAACGCCGGGAAATTAAGAAAGCAAGACATGATGGCCATAGGAAAGGGATTAAGTACGCAGATAGAATATTACTTACTTTCAAATATGAATATTTTGACAACGTTTGGGTTCCAACTTTCGTAGACCAAGTTATTGTATCTCCTGAAGCCCCAAACCAATAAGGGTTGGAAGATGTAGCGGCTAACCTTCGTTAAGACGCATACTAAGGATGGCGAATACTCTTTCAATACCTTCGCCCGTTGCTCCCAATTGCTGCTTCTCGTCATCTACACCTCATCTCTGTATGACAGCAGCTCATGCGCCAAAATCTCCTACACCTTTGGCTCTGAATCAAGTGCCTACCTTCTCAGAATTAGGCTAGAGTTAGAAAAAATAAATTATATAGTTGGAAAATGGCCAATGAATACATGCGTTCTCATTCACAATATAGCTTTATGCAGTTTCTACGGTAGAATTTCTCAGGGGGCGATATGTTGTAAGTTGGCGTCCAACAAAATTATTTGAATCCATCTCATTTCACGCTCAAGTGTAGCAATAATCCATTCTGGTTCTAGATGTATGATTTACTTCAAAAAATAAATCATTGTAATAAGCTTTGACGTGCTTTTCTGCAATTTTTTTTCTTTAGTAACCAATTTGAGAACTAATCTCACCTGGATACGCCACTATTTATTTTCGACCTGCATCCAACTATATCCGCAACTGGATAAAGATGCAAATTCTTGAAATTCTTCAAATTTTTATATGTGTAATGCAATATCACGATATCACTATCTATCACGTGCACTTGTTAGCTATGCGACAATCTCCATCCCGATTCATCATAGCGTCGCTGTCTTTCATTTCCTCCAGAAACTTTAATACCCCGGCAGTAGCTCTTCTCTCTACGGAAACCTGCACTTCACTGTTGTGCCGAAAACCCAAGGACTGAATGTTTAATTTCCGGCGTCGCGTGAAGAAAACGCGTGATGTAACAACGTGCAATGTAGAAAAATGGAAAACTGGGTTCCATAGTACAGGAGCAGGTTTTTCATGCATTTTGCTTACTGTGAGGAATGACAGATTACGGGGATATTTAAGGCCCATCGACCACTTTTGCCTTTAGCGTTTTATTAAATCTTTTGCTGCAGTTGATGTCGTTTCTAAATTAAACTACCACCACAACATCATATCTATTTTTAAACAAACCTTTTCCAAAAAGCTCACGATTCTGTACCCTCTCACAACCTAGTCAAAACAGGTTATGAGCCTGGGATCAACACCTCGAATCAAGAGAGATTCAGTGAATTAGAAAAAGTAATGGCAAAGATGGAAGCGGAAACTAAGAGATACTAAAAGATGGCATTTCGTTTTCCAAATGGAAAAAGTAGTAATTTAGCTAAGCTTTCCAGAAGAAATGTCTTACATACTTCCACAGCCCCCAACGCCAATAAAAAATAGACAATTAGAAAGTGGTTTCCAGGGACTACTTAAACTGTACAACTCGACTTGAGCAGTATGGAAGCTTGGTGAAATTGAAGCCAAGAACATATTAATTGATCGACTGAGCGAAACAGTTTGCCCACAAGCGTCTTAAAGATTCACAGTTAAGTAGCTTTATGATAGCCTGGCCGAATCGCAGCAACAATCGGCGACGGCGCCATAAATCAAAGCTTTGGAATAATTCTTGTTGACACAATTCGACTTCTTGGCAGTTAAATATGTGAATATTGCGAACGTTACTTGGCCAACCTTCGAAGCATATACTGTGCAGTAGATGCATTGGTATTAAGCTATTCACCATCCAAAAACTCATCTCTTTCAGAGTGCATGATATTACCTGATTAAGCTGCTGTCATACTCTTACTTGACACTAAAGGCATAGGACAGTTAGATAACTATAGAGATATAAAAGCGCTTGAAGGGGATAATAATTTCGCTAGTCTAGATTTTACCACGTCATATCTCCGTTCTGTTGAAGTAAATAGGACTTCATCAAAGCCCGAAATAAATACTCCACCCTTAGCTCCCAATAAGGCCGAAGCAAATCCAAATGATATTTTCAGATTATATCTTCGCCACAAACATTAATTGAGGAATGTTTCCGACAAAATTTAGAGCTTGTAAATTGACAGAAAGACGGGAAAGGAAAGGAAAAACCCAATAGCAAAGGAAAAGCTGAAGTTCTCTATGAGGATTTAGATAGCAATAGTGATTCTAAATCTAACGACACGACAGCTTCAACAAATTGTGCACCAAATAAATCCTCATAATTGTATCATACGGGTACATTGCATCATTTTATTCCAAGACGAGGAGGTTTTAACAGCTTTTGTTGACGTTAAAATTGTTTAATTGTTTTTCTGAAAAACATGAAACCCGTGAATCCTCCTAATTTCTCTTTGACAGGCGAAGATAGCAAGAATTGCTCCCTTCAACACTCTAACTTTGACAACAATTTTGAAATCAATAAAAATGCATGTATTTTATTTTAAAAATATAATTATAGAATTTTCGAAGACGCTCGATAAGATGTGCTAGTCAAATTTTTTATTAATATTTCCAAAATTCGGTCTCACAATAGAGTATACAGTAAAACCTGTATGGAAGCTATATCAATAGGTATGTTTATACGAAAGGTCTTGACATGAATTACGAATCGCTGCACAATGAAGTTATTCCAACTTCCATGTTCACTGTCAGTATCTGGTATCTCCTATGCAATTATTCTCTTGTCCAGATAACCACCAAATGTTGTACCCTCTGGACGTTGAATAATCGTTTGTATATGTTCGACCCTCGTACGAACAAATGTTGCGTCTATTCAAGATTAGTGAGCCTTACGCTGACGTATAGATGGACACAATTTTATTATTATTATTATTATTATTTTTATTTTTCCTCAATGGTATAGCCTTACCGTGGCTGATTTCAGTTCTGCGAAGAGCATTCAAATATTTGGTTTTGTCGCTCACAAGTACGGTGTCTCTTTTGCATCACACATCAATAATATTTCAGCAAATTAGAGAATCTTTTTTTTTTTTTTCCTTGGAAAATTTCACTCACTGGCTATGAAAACTTTTGTACTTAATTATCTAAAGTTCTTAAGTCCTACCTATTTCTCTAATTAATATTTAGGCGTGGAGGGGCGGGGGGAGCGGCGACAGAGAAATTTAAGCAGTTAGAATAATATACTTCTATTTAACATCATTCTCACATCTAGGTGTTCTACTGACTCCTATTTCAAGGAAGTAGAGGCGCTGTGAACTACCTGGAGACTGTTTAAGCTTAACTAAGTGTAAGAATTAACCGTGAAGCTAGCTATTATTGCTGTTTTGTCTGGGTCAGGATACTCCAAATTTTTCTTGTTTCTTGTTTCTTACCGGTCTGAGAGATGGCTGGCTTAGTTACCTCCATTTTCAAATGTATCTGAGGGAAAAAAAAAAAGAATTCAGACTTGCTATTATATCTCTTTGGTTATCCTTGGATGGAAAATTGTGTTATTTAAAAGAAATGCAGTTACTGCTTCGGAAGGAATGAAACGTAAGTCTTTATGAGACTTTTTTCTCTTTGTATAGAATTTATTTTAGAAAAAAATTAAAGATTTGATAATTATTGGTATCTAAAAAATTAAGATAATAAATTAAAAAAGAATGTTTACTTAGACTCTATGGAATTGAGAATTTTAACCTTTTGACGAGACACTCTAGTCGATCAGTCAATTCTTTGTGAGCCTCTATTTGATCTTCCTCTTCATTTAACTCAGTGTCAATTTGAGAATTATTGCCTTCATCCACAATTTTTCCATCTGCTAATTTATGAATTAAAATAAATTCTTCAATGCAACCAAGTAATTTGATTTTTACATCCTTAAGTCTATTTCCTATTGAAGGATGTAGAAATAGATATCCTAGGGTCACAGATAAGTAGCCAAGGACAACATTCTTAAGTACCTCTTGTTCTGATTCAGCCTGAGAAGGGCAATGATCAGAAAGTTGATTTTCCAAAAACTTAAAAAAGAAACATATTAACAAGAAACTCACCTGAGATATATTTTCTGAATTCTCTTGGAAAATAGTTATCATATCTTTCAAAGGATCTTCATCACTGTGTTCAAAATCTTGTAAGCACTCCCCAACACGTTGGTTTGATTCTGAAAAATTCATGAGAACACCAAGGAGCAGAGATAGGTGATCAAGAATAATAGAAAACTGAACTTCTGTAAGATCTTTATTTAGAAAATTATATTGAGAGACGAATTTTTTGCAGAGACTTAAAATTAGCGAAGGCCGCACAAAAACCTCGATTGCAAGAGGATTTTGATTTGTAACTTGAAGTGTTATTTTTAGAATCTCGATCTGAGCTTCAAAAAATTCATGAGAGAGAGTCATTTCCAAGATATCGGTTAGTAAAGGTAAGTATTTGTTGATCCACTTATTTTCGTTAAGAATATTATAAGCAGCCGTAAAATGTAACTGAAGACATTGTGCTATCAAGGAGAGATGGAAAGATACTTCATTATTAGTTGACTCCGATGATTTTTCACTTGAGGTTAGTTTCATAATTGCAAACAACTTGGTAATCAAGTCCTCAGAATATAGACCACAAGAGTTTTCGGTCTCTGGAGATTGGTGGGACAATTTTTTCAAGCAAATTAAGGCAACTGTTCTTGGTGAGAACTTGTCAAGTTTCTGTCCGTCTAAAATTGGTGATTGTAGAAGTAGATTGTGATGTTCGATTAGAAGGGACTGAGATAATTTTGACATATTAATTTTACGGTCCTTGCAAATTCTTGGAATCCCTAATTCAAAATCTAGCAGATCTGTGATTAACTTTGTTATACCATTGCGACATAGGAGGGGAATTAAATGCACTATAGGACCTTCCATGAGCAAAACAATGAGGATAGATATAATCAAAAAGCCTGATATGACATCCTTTTCCTTGTTTAATCCAACAAATAGTTGTTGCTCCATACTATTTGCAAGATACTGTTGAACAAAATTTTGGTTCCTCATTTTGCTAGCAAGATCTAAGAGACCAGATCGTCTTACAGAATTAGCTTCACCAGGAGAATTAATTCTATCAAAAAGATCTGTACACTCGTCGACAAAGAGCTTCATGGCGCCAGACTTTCGTAATTCGTGAACGCTTTTGATCACAACTTGACTATTTTCTTCTTCGTCTTCATCTTCATGAAAACTTGAAAGAGGTTTTAATTTTGGGACTGAGCCTCTACGGCATCTCTTCCTAGCAGAATCTTGACTTGGAGTGAGCAGTTCGAAAGCTAAGTCTTTTGTCAAGTCTTCTTCCGCAAGCATCGATCTCTGACGACTGTAGGTGATTTTTGTTCCTACACCCAGCGATGAAACTGAGGACTGACTCTCTTGAGCTACAAGCTGAGAGCTTGCTGGCTCAGAATCCACGCTCTGAGATCTTGATCTATTTGGAGAGACAAAACTTACTATCGAAACTGAACAAGATTCTTTACCTGATTCTAATTCTTCGGTTGAAAGTTGATCGTATGAGCTGTAGCTTTGGTTTTTTTGAACAAGAGAATCAATCATTCGAAGTCGACGGGAGTTTTCTGGGAGTAGATTTTCCGCTTCTTTAGACTCTAGTTGGTTTACATCGAATGTCAAGGTAGATAATTTTAGACTGTTTTGTCGAACTAACTTAGGAATTTCCGACACATCTTGATCATCACCATTTGCTGAGCCCAGTAAATCTTTCCATATACTATGACATTCAGCTGAGATTTTTGGCTCTATAACCATCACGTCAGGATCATTTGTTAATGGAGTCAGTCTGGATTTTCCTTTCACTTTTTCTAGTTTTGTTGTAGGACTAATATTTGACAGCTTTTGTTGTCTTTTTTTCTCGGTTTTTTGCAGATGTGATGACGTAGATTTGGATTTGCCACGTTTTCTTTCCAAATAGATGCTACCTTTCGTTGAGGATGAATTAATTTCAGAGAGCAAATCTTTCATATCATCCTTAATATTTAACATAGATTGTCTTACATTCTTTCCATTTTCTTTGACTTTGGATGCAACAGGAGAAATTTTCTCCTTAAGTTTAAATCAGAAGTTTTAGTAATTTCTCTAGGCGAAGACTTCATGAGAATCATATGATCATCATTCGTTGGTGTGTCAAAAATTCCATTTTCTTTCTGACCAGTAATTTTCGACATAGATGAAGATAATGAGGATGATCTTGAGCTCATTTTACATGGATATGTCTTTAGAGATACTGTTGCATATTTACGCTTCAAGTTATCTTTATCACTTTCTGAGATATCAGATGTGCCTATACTAGTAGAATCTTTATCTTTATATTTCTTCTCATGTGTTTCCAGACTATTATGACTATCAGAGATGCTTCGGACTAGCTTTGATGTTCGCCTAATACTAATTTGCTTATTGAATTGGCTTTCGTCAGATATAGTATCTGTAAGCTCAGACGATTCTTTAGTATTGACCTTCAATTTGGGCTTTACAAAATCATTCTGGGCTGATTTTCCTCGTAGCCTAGTTAAAGGAGCATTTATTTTACTCTGGATATCATTTTCTTGAAATGATCTAGAAATTTTACCTTCCTGAGAGGGTTCCAGTCTGGATCGAGATATCACCTCGCTATTCTGGGAATCTTCATCACTAGGGAAATCATAGATATCTTTAGGTAATGCAAATGAACTATCTGATTTTTGTGAATTTGACAAAGTTATATCAACTGAGATTTCATTATCCCTTGATTCATCTTTTTTTGAGTTTTGGCTCGTATATTTGGTTGTGGTTTCTTGCGTGAGATTATTGAAGACATTACCATGAGCTATCTTTCGCCGAGTTTTTCCATATGTTGTTATTTTTTTACGTACGTGTATTTCGTTCGAAAAATTCGCCATTCCAAACCTAGGTTAACTACAGTAACATACCGTATAGTTTATGGATGATTTCTCCAAGGGCGTGGTTAAGATCTAACGTTCATTTTCCCTTATATTTACTTTGAGGTATAAGAAGAGAAGTATAGGTATTCATTCAATAAACGTTCTTTTTTAATCATAGGCTGTCAAAATGAAATAGCCCTAGTTGATTGTCGTTGATATGTGAGGATGAAAAAAAGATATAGAGCAAGTCACGAGTCCAGCTTGTTAAATACGCCACTGAGTGTTAAGCTAGAACTAGCGGGGAGGCGAACGATTAATGCACACTCTTGAATTTAGAATACAGTCATGTACCCATTTTTATATCGATGTCGATGAACGTCATTCCGGATGTCAAGATTCGACTGATTGAGGGGTGAGGTCATTATGACATTGTTACAGATAGTTTTATAAGCCCCCTGCTCGTTTTTTTTTTCCTCGGGATTTAATTTGGAACACAGAATTAAAAAATTGAATTCAGGATGCAAAAAACTAATTAAAGAACGTTTTCAGTTGTTCATGTTAGACCTGCTCTTCACAATCCTTTTTTGTACTTAGCTGCAATCGTTAAGCGCCCGATTTTTATCTATTAGTTTGTGCCAATCAGCGCATGTTTATGTGCGTTTACGGCCTCACAAGACCTATAAAAGCTTCCATTTGAATTTCTAGAAGCTAATGCACAATTTCGCAAAAGAGAGTAACATCTAATCTTTTTGAACAGCTATGAAATCAATCTACGCCACTTTAGATACCAAGTCAGGCTTTTGTAAAGCGTCTTTATTTTGAAAGAATAGTTTTAATTCAAAGCCAAGGAGAAAGAAGCGTATACGTATTGAGTTTACAAATCATTTTACCGTTCAACAGGAGAGTGGCTCAGTGCCCATTAAAAGCTCGATTGTGGATTACGCACATAATCAATTATAGCGCTAGCGCACTCTCAGCGCTAATCATTAGCCCTTCATAATTATAGAAACACAAATTTATGCGTGGATTATGATCAGGTGCTATTATTCTTAGGGATACTGTTTTGTTGATAACATGGAAACCACTTATCGTGTTGGCGCCATGATATGTTTTTCTTGAGGGAATATTCAAAAGTTTGCATAGTAAAATACTAATCAACCACTATTTTCATCCGCAGTATATTAATCCCACATCATTGAAAATTTCCTTAATTTGTGTAATTCAACAGTACTTTAGGTTGTTGATGTGCAGTTTTGCTTAGTTATATTACTAATAATTCGAACAGTCATAACCTTACAATCATGTACGAGAACAATTTCTCTCAAGATCAGCTTGCTAGTGACCAAGATGGTCTAGGAAATAAAAAACTCTTATTTTTGAAAACAAAGAAATTCTTTTGGGTCAATTATTGTTAGAGAGGAAACATCTATCGTGGCAATTCAGTAGACGAAAAAAGACGTCAAAGTGACCCAGTCTGGAACGCTGTTTTTGTTGCTGATTGATTTATATTTTACTTAAATATTTATAGACAAAACATATTTCTTGTGTTCAGAGCCCAAGCTAAATGAATGGACAGATCGATATATGTGTCAATTTACACGACAAAAGAAAAAAATACGCTCTTTTTCTAAATACTAAACACCAGGTTACCAAAAAGCCATCAATGAAGATAGATTGAATTGTATAGCGAATATGTCAGCTCGGAATTACTTCGACGAGGATGGAATATATGCATCCCACTTGTGAGCAAAATCGTTGTAATCATACCATTGATCCTGTTGAATTAACAAAAAACAAAAAATTTCACCAAAGTTGAGAGAATGGATGAAGGGAGCGATAGCTTCAGGAGATACATGGGACGTCTTCAAGCTTCGACTCCGCCAGCAACTTGAGACAAAAGTCACGCCTCTTCGTGAGGATGTAAATCTGACTAAAAGCTTATCTCTCGCTCAGATAGTGAGGGTAACTTCTATGGACTACTGTATCTTCCGGCAAAGTTACTGGAAGAATTTGACTGGTTTCATAGCGTACATAAATTAATATATTTTTCAACTTATACGTTGAGAAGAATGTAGTCATAATTCCCTAAAATGAAAGACGAAGTATCTTGAATACGTTATTTTGAAGTATTCATCTACGAAACTATGTGTTAAGATTGCTAGATTCAGAAGCACGTCAAAACTCGAGCGTGAAAGCATCTAATTCTCCAACACTGCATTTGCTTAAGGCTTATAATCTTGTGGTAATTTTATTGATCATTATTTAGGAAGCGATAGTCTTACAGATAGAGTAACAAAAGTTTTCAATCAGTGTAAGATGCAAGGCGTGGACGTTCGGAAGTTGGAGAAAGACGTGTAGGTATTATATGGCAAGATGGGAAAAACTGATTTGTGATTTTAATTAACACTAATCATGTGATATAATTATGCAAATTCATAAATATACGCTATGGCCACGCTAGTAGCTCTGAATAAGCTTTTATTTAGCAACTGTTAGACGAGAGTGACTGAATAAATTACAAGAGCTTGTCTCATATGTGCCCTACGATCGGCCAGGTCTTTGGAAAAGCCCAGGCCCAGATGTGTTTATCTTTTGCGAACTAGTTTTATTTATTTTTATTTGACCGACATAAAAGTATCAGAAAGAATATCTTGTAGCCGTAAGCCAAACTAGAGCCTGGAGGTATTAATTATCTTATAACTTGTTTTTGAACGTTGATAATGGTGTTGAAAATTGGTGTCAAAAACAGCATTTTCCGGAAACGGCAATCTCTGTTTGTAGGAACATAATTTTGATCAATAATGCAACATATTTCATGACTATTATTGCGTCACCTAGCCACATTGCCTAACACCCTTTTCAGGGTGACATTGATACACATTGATATTCCTACCAGTGGTATTCTATTAACTAAGTGTATTATTACAGTCACATGATAACATGTGTTTACTGTCTCTTACACTAGCGCTTCTTAGTTGGAAATTAATACATAGCTAGCACTCTGCATCTGACTTGGTGAAATCAACAACTCCAAGCCAACCTCAGATTACAGACTCTTACAGTTCCACATCTGCATAATTCCTCCATGTGGTCTAAATCTCCAAGCCTAACAGCTCATCGCTTTATTATCATTCCTCAATTTCTAACAAATAGAACTGTTAATTTTCGCCATTAGCTTGATCAAACGTCACCCTGCTGGATTCTTCGAGCTGCTTTTGCTTAGCAAGACTCATAAGTCTATCGATGAACCCCCATTGAACACTGAGAACTGAGCCAATGGTAGTTATCCACGCTCTGCTACAATCTGGATCAAAAAGTGATCCTGTTCTGCATTATAGAGAACCCAATTGCTTTAATATCATACGTAATTCGAGTGGAGTAAGATGTGGGATGAATCCCAAAATAGAGGTATGCTTAACTCAATTGGCGTGCGTATTTTATCTAAGTTCTGTAAAAGAGTTTGGATAGAAGTTGGTGAACCCAACTTTACTTGTCTTAATTATTTTTAAGCCTTATAGATGACCATAATTTTTGATATCCACTTTTTGTCTTTTCCTATCAAGAGGAGATTACTGTTTTAGGGGGGTCTTTTGAGCTTCTATTTGAATCTTAGCTAGTTTTCTAATAGACTGATGAGAACATCTACTGATAAGCTAATGATTGCGTTCTCCGTGCGTTATAATAATTATCTATCCAATGTCCATTTTATCCAGGGCATAGCAGGCGAATGTACAGTCGATTAGTTTACTGGCGGTAGGTCTTTTTTCTTAACCAAAAATTTAAAACTTTCTGCCGCATTCGTATTGGAGAACTGCTTTATACGAGGTTAGTCTTTTTAGAAGTCTCTTTGTACGTCTTTTTACGATAGATTGACTCTGACTACCTATAATTAAAGCACTAAGACTAGGATAGACTGTATCCGTAGGAAGAGGAGTGAGATTCATGATAAAAATTGTCATTTAAAAATGAAAATTAGTAAGTCAAGATGAAAGTAGGTTACTGAAAATAGAGATGTAATTAAAAGATGTACATTAGTAAATACAAATAAGCAGTCCATTTAAGTTGGCCAGGAAACTGTGTCCAAATCGACCCCACTAATATCGCTAAGCCTATTTTGGATTTACAGGGGGTACATGTAGGAAATAGGTGGGTACCAGAAGCGTTTACCATACTAAAACATGCTCGACACAAATCCTCATATATTATTTAAATCTCCTCTGTCTCTACTACCACTGTCTCTGCTGTTATCATAATCTCTTGTAGTCGATGAGAAAAGGTGCGAGAATCGAGTTCAAGCTCTATGCAAATGCGGCATCTTCTTGGCCTCATACTAGACTAAACACCCTAGGTTATAGCTGCATGCTCAAAGGCAGAAAGTTCCTTATGGGTATTGCTTGGATCGGTTTGCTCGCCTCGTCCTCGCATCCCCGACTCAATTCTAGCCATCATTTCTTTTTTATCTGGAAATCAGTTATCCAGTAGAGGAAATCAGAAAGTTTCAATGATGCATGGATGGAAATTTGTGCAAACTCACCAAGCGCCTTGGTAAATAATGTCGAAAGACAATGGATGCCGATTAAAGAGCTTTTTGCCGCCCCATAAGCCAGCCTTCATCGTCACCTTTGACATCTTATTACATCAAGAGAAGAAGGGGCTCATGCAAAAACAAAGCAATACCAGGAGTTTTGACATGTCATCATTTTACTGTTTTTCAGAAACTGAAAAATGCTCATATATCAAATAAGAGAGAAATAATGGCCATAATTAAAACGCAAAGGCAGAAGACAGGCAATCGTTCTCGCCATGACTTATTCCACAATATTTTTTGCCGAGTATCACATAGGGCTTTGGGTATGGCTGACAAATTTTTGCTGGAAATAGAGAGTAGCCGGTGAAAAAAATGATGAGAGACAGCTAGAGCCATGTTATGAGCTTTTGTGCGGTTTTGAGGCATTCCTTGCAAACATATGATTCACAGTTGTCTTCGATCCCAGATATTATTGAGACTTGATGAATTTTGTAGTCAGTGGTATATAGTAGATTTTTTAGTGAATGATATCGAAAACTCTGTGGGGGATCTTAGTGAGACTCTGTGACCCGAGCTTGCAACCCAGCTTGGACAGATTGTATCAACTTAGGCGTCATATTAGCAAGCTACATCATGACATTGTAAGTGGAATCTGATCCAGCTAGGGAATATTAACAGTCTTTCAGCATTATCAATTAGTATTCAAGATTTTAGATATTTTAGCCCTAATTTCTCTCGTTGATAAATTTTCTAGTGCTGATTAGAGTTGAGAGACTGTGGCTTGCTGCTGACCCTAGTAGCGACAGGGAAGGGTCACTTGAGGGAGCAGGGTAGGGGTGTAAGAATTGAGGATTTAATGTTTATCCTAGAATAATGACTTAAATCTATGCATAAAGTTTTATTTCTATAATTATGCAGAGCTAATGAGGGCGCTAGCTCCACAATTTACGAGCTTTGGATTGGCATTTGGCATTTAGTTACTCTCGTACCAGAAGCGTTTACCTAAAGTAAAAGTCTGACCCGCCCTAATACTTCTAAAAGTCGCTGAAGCAATTTAGCGTGAAATATCCCTACTACAGCCAATTATCTCTGTCTAAGCCTGACTAAGACCCACTTTAATATCTACACTCAACCTGAATCGACATGGGTTTTTTTTTTATAAAAAAAAACCTCATTCACCAATGGGATATGTATTGTTTTGTAGCCTCGAGGACATGATACCGTGATGATGTTTATTTACAAATCAAATGATTCAATATATCCTTAGGTGCACACATTCCCGCCCCAGATTCCATTTGTAGTTATCACTACGAAGTATAATCACTTTTCCTACACTTTTAGTCACTTCTCAACTGTTAGGACGCATCCAAGTAAATTCCCAATCCCTGGACTATGGAGACATGCCCTTAGCATCCTGTAATTATCCATTGCGCGAAAATTTTGGTGAGGTTTGTTAGACTCGAATAATCCTTCTCTAGTGTGGGTGCCCAAGTTTACAAGTCTCTACTTGGGAGATTTGTCCGGACGTAATACCACACTACCATCCGACCCTTTTGATGTATTTACAAATAGAAGGAGTATCATAATAATATCTCTCTGTCTTGGCAATGAGACTGTCGGTGGGAAACTCCTCAATTTGCCCACAATGCTATGTTCCACTATTTATTTAAGCATTTCGATTTTCCTTTTGTCTTGCTGATGATATAAAGTTTTCACGGTTTAAACTTATGTATGTTCATCTCATGTCTGTTAAGAATTCTTCCTGTTTTAAGGTTTCAAAATAAATTTAGCTTTCTCTGAAATTCAATATCTGCGAATCAAATATGTATTTCATTTGGAATAAGCTTCTACATTTCGTATAACTGACTCAGCCTCTTGAATTCAGCCAGCCAAATAGTACAACCAACAGTGAATTGCACCACTAATATTTCGAACTAAAAATGACTTCACAGGAGGTTGATCCGGTCTCTCCCAAAGAAAATGTGGGAATGAATTATAGAAGTTCACAGAACAAGCCTAAAGCTACAGTCTCTACAATGGTACCCTTTGAGAATGTCTATACACTTCCCCAAACGCCTCAACTAATAGCTCTTCTCACGTGGGTCTTGATTCTTCTTCCCAAAAATTTTATGTCTCACTATTACTCTACGTTTAGTACTTCTTTGCAATTTTAATCCACTAACCCAACTTAGCATGATTCGCAATGATAAAACTTCTCGAGCCGATTTCATTTTCTATAGCAATCGCATCATTCGGCTGCTCGTGGAAGAGGGGCTCAATCATTTACCTGTAGTCCAACATACTGTTACTACACCAGTCGGACAGAATTATACTGGGGTCAAGTTTCGTGGCAAAATCTGTGGAGTAAGCATTATGCGAGCAGGCGAGGCCATGGAACAAGGGCTCCGAGACTGTTGTCGAAGTGTGCGTATTGGAAAGATTCTTATTCAGCGGGATGAAGAGACTAGTAAGCCAAGACTGTTTTATGATAAGTTGCCTGTAGATATTGCCAATCGCTGGGTGTTGTTATTGGATCCTATGTTTGCGACCGGTGAGTGTAAAGCCTTCTTTGAACTCTCGGGTAATAATGACCCAAACAGGAGGTTCCGCAACAATGGCAGTAGAAGTGTTAATTTCTCGAGGCGTACCTGAGGATCGAATCCTCTTTTTAAACCTGATAGCGAGCCCAGAAGGTATTGAAAGCTTTGCGAAGAGATTTCCTAAACTGCGAATTGTTACTGCATTTATTGATCAGGTTAGTTTTAGACCGCGCAATCCTTATAATGACTTTTCCTAATAATAAGTTTAGGGACTTGATTCCAAAAAGTAAGGCTTTAGCAAATTTCCTGATTAACGCGCTCACAATCGAATTCCAGATATATTATACCCGGCTTGGGAGATTTTGGCGACCGGTATTACACCAAGTAGTAAACTAATCATACACAATATTAAAAACGTAGGTCCGATGATGTAGCTCGGTCCAGATGAGTTTAAAATAAATATGTAAGTAGTCTCCGACCTTCATAATGTAGGTACAGAATCAGTATTTTGTGTCAAAATTTTATTCCCTCATAAGTAGATATTAAAGTCGAATTAAGCACGCAGTACCCATTTCAGACATAGTTTTCCAAACGGTGTCGTATTATCAAATAAAGCATTAAGAAATGATTCTCCTCAAGTTATAAAATTTTTTACATTTTTGAAGGTTAATTAATAGTCATCGTCATCGACTATCGCTGGAAGACGTGTGTAATTACCACCGCTGGTGGCACGCATATCATTATTGCGTCTATCATGGATCTCATCATTCCTTCTAGACGGAATACCTCGTAATGTGCTAGCACCTCCCTCATCTGATGTTTTTGTCGTTATTTGGGGCTGTTCCTTGAGTTCACCATCAATTTTTGCTACCGCGTCGCATGCATCGACCCAATCTGAATAAACATCAACTGCCGCTGAAAGATCTGTAAAAAGGAAAAATTCAGTAACAGTGCTATCTCAAAATGTCTATTAACCCAAGTGCTGAAATATTCGACGAGCTTTATAAAATATGAATAGCCCTTTAGACAGTAACTCCGGAGACATTCTACCTACAGTTGACGGCGCATTGAAACTGTTGATTGCAGATCTTACAGTTTAATTGTCCCACTCCAGATTTCTTGTCTAACTTGACCATGACGCTTTTTTCGTGATTACAAAATAAACACGGAAATACTGATGGTAATGGTGCATTTTTGCGCGGGCCTACGGGCTTCTTAGCTGCCGCTTTACGTTTTCCCTACCAAAACGTGTCAGTATTCAGAAATAATAAAAAGGCCACTAAGAAAGTAGGGTAAAGGCTGGAAATTAATATTATGGCATCTTCTTTGTCACGTTAAGAGAAAAAGATAAGTGCTGATAGACGTACCATAGTAGAAATCAGGGAGATTAAGTTGCTGTTTCATCATACGGAAGAGAAAGCGAGTGTTTGTTGCGATTATATAAAAGTAATCCCCTGCAAGTACTTAAGTTAGAACCATTGGTTGTAAATAACAAGCAGTAGGTAGGTTCTCACGTGCGAGCAACAATGAATACTTCATACATTGTTAACGCCCATTTCTTCTTTATTATTTGTTTTCACAATATTTATCTTTCACTGAAAAACAATTGACTCCGGGTGTTTTCTTTGTTTACTAATTCAATATTTTGCAGCTAAACAAAGTGTACCGAAAATCCTAAATAATAGGGGGTTCATGAGATTCTTATATTACGCTATTATGTGACATAAGCTAAATTGTTTAAGAGCTCCTTGTAGGGTTATGTCTAAATAAAAATGACGAGCCTAAAATTTTCTAATCTTTAGGCAACTGCAACTTTCACAATTGAGTTTTGCATTTTAATTCTCTCTAATTATCCGTAATATTACATCATCATTCTTAATTACTCATTAACATTTCTAGAAATGACTTACTCTACGAAGCTCTGCACTGGATTCACAACAATGTAAAAGCTGCAATTATCATATCAATATTCCACCATCCCGTTGCTTCTACTGGGTTTTAACTTCAACATCTTCTCAAAGTGAGTCTCCCTTCGAAGATTTCGATTCGGTGGATAAAAAACGTGGTTACATTTACATATATATTGAACGGAGAAGGTTCGATACATAAAGTCCATTTGATACGAAAAAAGCATTAAGGCGATCGCGATGGCAACTTTCGACACAAAGGGATTAGCAAGAGAAGCAGAGGCCTCGTTGATCGGCCTCTGAGTCCCCCATAGAAAGCAGATACACAAGAGTTACTCCTATTATAGCATATAAAAAGCAGATGTAGAAGCTCAGTTGAATAAGGATTCTTTGTCAGAAGATCGATATGAGACAGTAGTTAATTAAGCATAACTAAATGAAAATATTCAAGTTGTATTATTTGTGCAGGAGAAACGAACAGCAGCACCATTTTTGTGACGGTGCGCGGTACGCCAGGCCCACTTTGCATAGACCATGTTAATATGCTACGTACCTATGTAAGTAGTTACATAGTTACCTTTGTTTACATTTGATTTTTAGAGAGTTTAGGATCTCATAAGTTACATAGAAACCTGAAGCCTTGTCTCATTATTCTAAAATATCTCTTCTTTAAATTTTTCCTTTTTAGAACATATATATGCGAGCGGACCTAGTTTTCACCTACCCTAGCTTTGGCCCACGCCGTAAGATTATCTTTACCTTTCTATTTGGAATGTAAATCAACAACAATCCTATCAAAATGGCTAATTGTGAGTCATCCGTACAATCAGCTCTCGAAAATTTCAAATCTAGCGTTAAAAAAGTCTCCGAGCTACTTGTAAGGCCTACTACATACCCAGATCAAATTTAAGGGCTCGCATGGCAGGTTTATAAAGTCATACAATTGCGCATCAGAATCAGCAGCGATTGACCATTGACCAAGAGGGATATCTTACTAAGTGTATACTTAATGAGGATTGCCGCTCTCACCCCCCGGAGCCATAATAGGATGCGAGAAATGGCCTCTTTAATTCTCCGATCTAATAGGGACAATGCTTCCCCTGGAAAGAATAGGATCACTAGCTTCCTACAACGACAAACTAGTGTTCACACTGTTAAAGGAAAATCTATCGAAGTTATAAGAGCTATGGCTGGTAATCCAGAGAAAATTCGTGCATTCTTTGAATGGTTTGAGCAAATTGTGCGTCGGTTTTATGTAAAAACTGAGGATATATTGAATGTGGACGAAATTGGCCTTGCTTTTGATTTCTACAGTAACTCTAGAGTACTAAAATCTTTAGTTAAGCGTAAAATCTATGTAAAATTTCCTAACACTTGCGAATGGGTATCAATAATTGAGGCTGCATCAGCATGTGGACGACGGCTCCGCCCAGCAGTTATAAATAAGGGACAAAGTCTCCAAACCTCGTTGCTTCCCCCTTCCTTCCCGATCTCTACCCGACTGGCCATATACTATTTCGAAAAATGGTTGGACATCTAATAGTATTGTTTTGGCTTGGCTTCGCAAATATTTATACCAGAATCGGCCCCAACTTAGGATGGTTATCGGCTTCTTGTACTTGACGGACATGGCTCTCATGTTGATATTGAGATTATCTGAACGTGCTATCAGAATGAAATAGCATGTCTCTATCTACGGGCGCACACATCACACATTTTGCAGCCATTAGACCTTGCTCCGTTTTCGTTAGTCAAATGTAAATTCTGCCAGGGGATATAGGCTTTAGCTACCATTGATGACGCAGTTCCTGTTCAAAAAGAACATTTTATTCCATGCTATGAAAAGGCTAGGATGAATGGCTTATCTAAAAGAGTAATTCTAGCTAGTTTGAGAGCTACAAGACTTTGTCCGCTTAACCCAGGGCTAGCTCTGAAGTCAATCCAGATTCAGACT
This sequence comes from Erysiphe pulchra, assembly GCA_002918395.1. NCBI lineage: Eukaryota > Fungi > Ascomycota > Leotiomycetes > Helotiales > Erysiphaceae > Erysiphe > Erysiphe pulchra. The sequence goes on from PEDP01000038.1 coordinate 31,121, forward strand.
CTACAAGCAGCTGCATAATTTCGTCTTTTGTCTGAGAATTCATCTCATGAAGTATCTTCAACGCTAAAACGATCTCGAGATTTATAACGATCACAAAAATTGTTTGAACGTGAAAAAAATTTAAGTAGTATTCGCTATCTGTGAGCCAAGGCTGTTAATGCTATTTCCAAGGCCAACACAGAAGCAGCTGAACCAAAAGCAATTAATGCGCGACTAAAAGCGCAGTTAAATCAGTACAGAATTAATAAGCCAAAAGAACGAATCCAAATGAATCTAAATGAGCGCTTCAGTAATATTAAAGCAATTAAGCTCGCTATGGATAAAGTAGAGGGTAGTTCTTCCAAAAACAACAAAAATAAAAGCTCTACAATTTTACAGTCCGATATGGCATTACAACAGACTCTTTAAATAAGGCTATAGAAAATGGGATCACGGATATGGCTGCAGAGTATAGCGTCGACCAGATTGGATTTGCCTTGGGGTTTCACCAATTGGTGACGATGCAAAACTCAGGTGGCCTGCATCTGGAAAGGTAAAGCAATTTTCGACCAAATTAAAAAAATCTAAGGCAATTTTTAAAGAATTTAAGTTTCGCGCCTTAGCAGTGCAAGTTCTTTTCAGAAAAATTGACGAACTCCACCGGATTGCTTTATGTGTTGACCATAACCAAGTTGAGTTTTACAAAAGATTGGAAAAATCGTGCATGACTTTAAACAGGCCAGAAGGAGAAACCAAAAAAAAATTTCTTGCATAATTGATTAATCGAGATCCAGAAGATTGAGAACTTAAACCAATAATTGATTGAAACAAACCAGTTGGTCACAGATTTGGCTATTTTAAATCGTCAAAATTTTAACTCAATCGGACCAACTTATGCTGCACCCTTATCTCAATCCACTGTCAAAGAAAAAAGCTACCGTTCAGCTAAAGTAGATGATCCTACCCAATTCTACGACGAGCCAGGAAAAGACAAATTAGAATTTGACGTTTGGAGATTAGGTATGAAGGCTAGATAACAAGATGATGCCGACTGGTTTCTCACCGACGATCAGCAAATTAATTATCATCGTCTGGCTGGCAAAGCATCCCGAGAGACAACTCCATTTCTCAAACGAAATAACCTAGAACGGTTTCTAACCGCGAAAACGATGTTAGATCATCTCGATGGCCAATATTGTCACAGGCCTATAGCCCGACGCTAATTAGGCGCAAAAAAGTCCTCGGGTACAAGTAATGACGCCCCAACGCTCAAAATAACAAAGAAAATAAATCCAAACTCCCTGTTCCTTTATTGAGGACTAATGCTCCAAATCGAGAGCAATCCACTAAAGCTTTAAAAAAGGGCCACAAATTAGTTGATGGTTCAAATAAGAAATCCTCTAGCCAGGTGAATCGGGATCGCTTAGAAAGAATTAATAATTTAAACGAAATAATTTTTCCTGATGCTAGCTCCATAAGTGTCAGCGACTTGGTGGCTGAAATAGTAAAAGATGCCTTTTTGATTGTGTACAATTGGTTCAGTGGAGTGGATCTTCCTTGAGAGACGATGAGAGGTCAAGTTCGTAGGGTATTCTTGAGATATATGAACTGTGTTAGTTGCTGATGAGTGCTAAAGGGTAGATAAGGATTCTTAAGAGTGACAAAGGATTCTAATAAGTAACAGAGGATACTAAAGAGTAATAGAAGGTACTAAAGGTATGGACTAAGGTTGTAAACTAGAAGTGAGCTTGTGGTCATATTATTGACAGAGAACTAAGCGTAGAGAAGCTAAGTAAGACAGTCAGATTATGTCCTTATTTACATGATTTCATCTTTCTTAACTAATCCTCTTAGAGAACTAATTACTCGTTCACTAAATTTCTATTTGTAACTGGGATCTATATTCAAGGCAACGTCGAATCGGTCTTTGCCGGTGATTGTGATGAGAAGACGGATATATGTAAAGCGTTGCCGAGAATTACCGATACTTGGGTAAACACAGTGATAAGGCAATTAAAAAAGGAAAGAAATAATATTTGCAGGTCGACGAAACCTTACAATAAGTTTAGACTCTAATTACAATGCTTTAAATGCGGATTTCGAGCAAAATTCGAGAAACTAGTTTGCCTCGGACAAATTATTTCCCTCCTGGGGGAACAGTGGAAGGAAGAGTTGTTGGTTGGTGAAGAAAATGACTAGAATTCTTTTGCAAAAACGATTCGGTGGGAAACCACGGACAGTTAAATGTAATATAGCTAGCAATGGATTCTTGTTATCAACACCTGATGCCTCCTGATACAGGAGCAAGTGGTTATCTCTTCATAAGTCGAGACTTGACTAAGAAAGTCTTAAAATACTTAAAATCTAAATGTGTGAAAAAATTTTCCATCCTCTCCCGTCGCTGAATTTGAAGGGAAAGCCACTCAGCTAATTGACATTGCATTATTGATGAACTTGAAAATACATGGACGAGAAATTACAAAATGTGCCATTTCTTGTAATCAACATGAAACATGATCTCATTTTGGGAACAAAATGGTTCGAAGAACACGGTGTAATAGTGGATTGTCGTGAAAGAGTATTTGTGTGGCTCGACTGGCCAGTAGTTAATTTATTTGATGATATTCCTATGGATATGGATAGGCTACAAATTTCGAAACCCAGAATACAATGACGAGGCACAAAAGTTAACTGACTTGGTAAAATCACAACAATCAAAATCACATAAACCTATCCGAGAACCAAACTCGCCACCCCTCCCTACACCGTTCCGATAGACTTCGTGGGTGTATCCAAAATGACGAAAATAAATTTTAACGTCAATCAAATTATTAGTCGAGTTGAGACTTCGCGGAGCTTCTTAAGACGTCACCAATTAATATCCAAGTCGTTGGGTCTAACGCTATCATAAAGTCAGTTAAAAAATGCGATTCGCCTATGCAAATTACTTGCCTTTTTCGAAATCGATAACCTAATTGTCAATCGCGAAGATAAAATAGCTAACAACCAACTCCCTTCTGATAAGGAGAAACTAAGACAAACGATATTTGAAAAAAAGTTCCTCAGGCTTATCACCATCTTCTAAATAGTTTTGGTAAATACGATTCAGATTAGCTGGCTGAACTTCGCTATATAGATCATCATGTAAATTTGAAAGACAGCAAAAAGCCTGTAAATCTTGGGTATTCTCCTCTATACAAAATATCCATGAAGGAACTAGAAGTTTGTCGTAAATATATTTATTACTGAAAATCTTAGAAAAAGGTTTGATTGAAAGTGGCTCCGTCTCTTGGGCAATACCTTCCTACTCGTGCCCAAAGCAAATGGAGGAAAAAGATTCTGCGTTGACTACAGGAAATTATAATGCTTCATCAAAACGAGACCAATTTCCTTTACCATTAATTAAACAAACATTTTCCCCATAATATCGGGAGCAAAATTTTCACCAAAATTGAGATAAGAGAAGCATTTCATAAGATTAGACTAGCAAGACCGATAGACGAAGAGCTGACAACAACTTTTTGGACTAGATATGGATCTTAAAAATACAAAGTTTTGCCTTACGGCTTGACAAACAGTCCTGCCACCTTTCAAGGTTTTATCAATGATCTCTTGAATTAGATGAATTCTGAAATGCATATATAGATGATACAATCATATACTCGAACTATCTAAAAGATCATCAAGAACATGTCTCGTGGGTTCTAACAAAATTACGAGATGCAGGACTGTAGGCTGACCTCGACAAATACGAATTCCATATTTCAAGCACAAAAAATTTAGAGTACTTAGGTTTCATTGTTGGTGTGCTCGGAATCTCTGTCGGTCAAAAACAAAATAAAAACGGTAAAAGAATAGGAAAAGCTAACCAAACTCAAAGAAGTTCAGTCATTCTTAGGATTCTATAACTTCTGTTGTGATTTTTTCTGTGAAAATAGTAGAATTGCTAAACCATTAACAAAATTGACACACAAGTATGAGTCATGGAGATGGGATACAGAACAAGATGAAGCATTCGAAGAAATGAAGATTGCTCTTACTAAAGCATCTGTACTCAGAAATTTCGACTACTCATTGCGACAAAATTGGAAACCGATGCATCCAATGGTTTCATTGCTGGAGTTCTTTCACAAAAGCATAAAGACGGTAACTGGTTCCCGAAAGGATTTTATACTGGATCTCTGAAGGGGCCTGAACTTAATTATGATAAAGAGCTGCTTGCTATAATTCGAGCACAAGAGACTTGACAATCTGAATTGATTGGCTTCCAAAAAACTGACCTACTCATTATTGTGATAGATCATCGACCAAAAGACTACTCAATCAAAGACAAGCTAATTGGGCCACATTGCTGTCCCAGTATCACTGCACATTCAGGTATCGGCTTAGTATAGAAAACACAATTGCAGACTTGTTATCCAGAAAAGTATCTGAGATCTGAATCCTAATAGATAGGCAGGCTAAAGATCGAAATATGTCAATATTTACAACCACTCCTCGTGAAAACACTTTCACCCTAAGTGCTAATACTGATACATGTTCATCAAATACAAACATGTGTATTCTAGATACTGATAATGAGGTACTACCTCTTTCTGGAGTTCCATTAGCAGAAAAACTACTAGAAATGAACCAGCTTGGCCCAGATCTCGAAATCTATAGATAAAAAGTTCGAAGCTAAGTTATACATTGGAATTTCTTCAAAGATTTTGATAGCTCATTCTGGTAGGAATAAAACACATCGACTTCTTGTAAAAAAACTTGTGGCCCAATATGAACTGAGATATCGATGTATTTGTCGAAAATTGTCCTAATAAATCTGCTGAAGTCCCTAAAAATAAAACACTTGGCTTGCTACAATCTTGGCATCATTTAGTTGTCGATTTCAAATATATGCCAAAAACTAAGGATGGTATTGATGATACTTTCAATAGAATCGATAAACTGACGATAGAGACTTGGTCTTCGGCGTGCAGTCGTTCAGCAACAGCTAAAGATGCGGCATGGATGTTCTGTAAAGGACTTTTCAGAGCTCATGGATTGCCACAAATTGTGACTTCGAATAGAGGTCCGCAATTGATAGCGAAACGAAATGTGCAAACTTCTTGGAATCCAATGAAAACTATCCACTGCCGGATACTCTCAATCAGCTGGTCAGATCGAAAACTATTATGAATGACTTGATCAAAGATTACGAATATTTATGAATCATTTTCAAGACAATTGGCCAGATTCTCTACCAGCCATGGACGTTGCACAAGCTAGTACACCTCATGATGCGTTAGGAGGGCTCACACCGTTCGAAGTCACACTCGGCTTCACCATGTCGCTTCCCTTTGACTGGGAAAATAGGATACAAGACTTTCATGATTCGTCCACTCGAGAAAAGATATCGGGATCGGAAGCTCAAGAAATGGCCACAGAGTTTAAAGAATACGTGGATGCGGCCAGGCAATCATTAATAAAGAACCAAGAAAGAATGGCAAAAAGTGCCAATAAACATAGAAGAGAGCCAGATTCTTGGCGTTGGTGATATGGTTTTTATTGTTAAAAATCTTGATCTCCAACCGACCGCCCACGTGATAAATTGGATATTCCACTAACCAGAAAGTCGTACAAAATCAAACAAATGAAGGACGAATTAGAAATGCCTGACATATGGCGAATTTCCAACATGTTTCATGCTGATCGACTTCGAAAGGGTTCAAATAATCTATTACCAGGATAACCATACAAGAAACCAGTTCCAAAAGTTATTGATGACGAAGATGAATGGGAAATCGACCGGATATTGTCGTCTCGATTACACCATGGAGTACAGTAGTATATGGCCCAACAATGTGGATGGGATCCTGATCCTGAGCATCATAATGCTGAAAATTTTAAAAATGCTGCTCCAATAAAAACTTCGAGAATTCCATTCAGAGGGCGCCCCTGCGTTTTAAATGAATGGGAACAATCAATATTTTCACCAAGATAAATTTGATCATCCCCATATAAATGAAAACAAACTACAAATTACCAAAGGTAAAATTAATACATCTTAGGAAAAGTAAGAAGATTTGGCACCAGAATTTGCTTCCGCCGGGGGGGGGCATATCGTGTGGCCGGTGCCCAGTCACATGCGAGGCCCACTCTGCACAGACCATCTTAATTGGGTCTTTAGAGAGATTAGAATCTCATAGGTATCATTGAAACCTGCCATGTCTCTTCATTCCTCTGCATCGTGACAATTATTATGAGGTCAAATGTATTATAATTAATTCACTCTCACAAGATGGATACAGAAAAGCTGCCGACGCCTTGCCTTGCCCTTGTAAGATGAATTATTTATTCGTCCGTCTCAAATATTCATTGATGATTATGTTGTGGTTGTAGTTCCAAAAGCCGTCTGTCTAACTCTTGTCTTGGTGGGTGTTGATAGATAACAATGCCCCAAAAACGTCTTGTCTAATTTTATCCACACACACATAAGAACTGTTCTCTGACGATCGATGGCTTCCAGAACGATTCGGCTAGAGAGTTTTTTTTTTTTTTTTGAAAGCAAAGCAGGCTGTGTACTAATGATTGGAGACGATTGTGAGATGATGTGGTTGGCAAACGAAGGGTAGTAATGAGCTTGTTCTCCCTCCGTATTGAAAGGTTTTCAGAGATTCGGGCATTGATTGCATTGACTTTCAAGGAAATCCAGAATTTACAAGTCTATGTTTACCAATTACTATAACTCTCTATTCTTTTTTGTGGTGATTGAAGTTGCTTGATGATCTTCTTCCCGTGGCGAATTCATCGGTTTGTTCAGCTGTTATCACTAACAGCAAAAATCCAACCTGAAAGATATTTAAATCTCTGTATTTTGACTATACCAGATAAATTTGATAGACTTTGCCCTCAAGTTTCACGAATAGTGGTGTAGTCCAGCCTTCTACTTTGTTACGTTCAATTAATCTTTGTTTACTAGATGGTATAGCAGTAGCAACGTCTCCAATAGAAGCGCTATAAACGAACTTTAAAAAGCTCCTTGGATAAATATCCCTATAGAAAAAGCCTGGTTCATCAAAGATGAGCATATAGTATCACTTGTGGAAAGCTATATACTGAGCATGAATTTTATTTCTGCCACGCGGCGAAATCATTCATTCAGGGTAATTGAATTCTTATTCTTTGCTCGATGCTGAGAATCGAGTGACGCTGATAGACGTGGATATCAAGGTCTAGATGCGTTGCTTAAAAAAAAAAAAAAAAAACCGTGTAAATCCAGTTCTACCTGGGAAAGTTGAATATCTGTCAGTGCCTCTGCTATATTCGCTTGAAATCGATGATGAGCTGCATATTCCCGTAGCTCCATGCTTTAGATCCGGCCTACCAGCACTTCCTTCACGCTCCGAAAGCTTGCGATTTTGGCATCTCTGCCTGATTTTATTTGATCTTGTTGAATAGCTGATATTGTAAGGATAACCCAACTTTCTTTAGGTACTGTGCAGATCCTTATTGGTAATTTTATGACGGTAGGTAATCTTTGACAGTAAATAGTAGGGGGGGGTTGTCTAGTATGAGGATAAAAACATCTTATTTATTTACATTTTGTTAGAGAAGTATTTTTTTAGCCATTACATCCGTAATTACATAAATCATATTCAAATAACTCCAAATTCCAGATAGATGGCTAAGCAAACTCTAAGACTCCATTATTAAAAAAGCATATCTTTATCTAACTCCTATAGCCATGCACGACTTGGCTTATCAGACTTCATACTCATATAGGTTCTCTCATGAAGCTGTTGAGCCTAATAAAAGGTTCGTGACGCCAGCGACAGCTCTTCAAAGTCCCATTGCAGTTTTAGCAGGCTCTGAATGGCCGATTTTCTTCCAAGCACTATTATTAGAAATTGGTAAGGTCAAAAAAAACGAAGGAATCATATATCTTCTTCTCCATTGATAAGGACGAGAACACTTGATAAAGCCTTTAAAGCTTCATATTCATGTACAAAAGGGTCTCGTCGAGTTGGAGATTCACAATGACTCTTTGCCTCTTGTCAGAGCCTTCTTATGCGTATTTTTTTTTCTGGTCTTTCCCCCTCTACAGTTGTGGGTTCCATGAATGATACGATTATCAAGATGAGGTTGCTCCCCTTCTCTACACTGTTAGTACCAATGAAGAGTCAAATGTCAGTAAGCTTGATTGTACGATGGTCGCGTCGTCTAGTATTATTTGTAAAATGGAAGCATAGAAGCCCCATACTCTAGTCAATTATGTCATGGTAAGGTAGTAGCATAATATCAGTGAGTGGGCTTTTTCGGAAGCTTTGTTTTCTCCTCCATAATTCTTAGTAGAATGAATCAAACTAGCATAATGCCCCGGAATCGTTGTATATTAACCAGGTATCGCGATTTCATCCTCCATGAGATGGTTTCTTCTATAAAAGGGCGTTCATCTTTATATGTTTGCCAAAAATAGGTATTGGGACAACTCTTGCTAGCTTCGTTAAGCAGTGAATAGGAGTTTTGAGAGACTCATCCACTGCGTTCGACAAGGGATCGTATATCATAAAAAGTGTCGTAGGATCCACAAGGAGCGCAACAGAAATGCACACTTCTCATTTATTATCCGATATCAAATTCGTCTCAAAAAAAAAAATTAAGCGTAGAAGAGCAAAGTCATATTTCGTCTTGAAGTCTACATGTGCTACATAATCTTTATTTTTATTTTTAATGCCACAAGACAAAATTGAAAAGAATACCGTCTTTCGAAATAAAAAAAATCCAAACCAATTATCTCTTATCTCGCTGCATCGCGTTGGTATAGTGAAACATATAAAAGTCATGAGACAGCCTATCACATCCAGTTATTTATTGATTTATTTTACGTTAAACGTCTACGGAAAAAAAACATCCTCTGATAGTCTCCTATGAACCTCCTGAAGGGCGAAAGACGCGCCGAAATATTCAAAAGCATAACGGCGACTCAGAGAGTTAGTTCTACTTTATGATTTACAGGCCTGATGGTGAGGCTATTCCTTACTCCTCCAGTTTTAAAAAAAAAATGTGATGTGAACGCGCAAGGCTGATATGTGACAACGATATCACGTGTTTATAAAGGTTTAGTAAAGATTTAGTCAAAACCATAATTAAATGATTTTGTACATCATTTTTTGGGGGGGGGGGGAAAGATACCGCCGTCTGTTCCGGGAATGAGACGAAAGAAAACTCAAGTAAATTTGGCCCGTGCATATGGTTGGATTTACACGAGACATAACTGTGACGTGTCTGCACATTAAGCATCGTCCCTTGCTTCGCGCTTTGGATTGGGGCTGAAATTGGTTTTACTCTGGCTTATTATGACACCGCCTCAGTAAATCTGTTTTTTCTTACTTATACGTCCTTATGGAGTGTAAGACTATTAAGGACAAGAGAATATGACTACGTAATTTATATTAATTGGACACCCACACTTAAATGGCATATGGAATACCACTACTGCGAGAAATAGTACATAAGTTCTATCAACCTGAATTACGTTTTATTTGTCATAACATTGCTAAATTTGTGCCAATTTGTGCTCAAATTGCATCTTATTTTGTCTAGTTGGCAAAATAAAAATAGATTGATAGCTGTGAGGAGCTATACATGATGAGTTTCCAGCCGCATTCTTTTACATTATGATAGCTAGTTTAAACGAAAATCCCATTCCGAGACGTCTATATACAGACAGACCCAATATCGTATTTTTCAGGGAGAGAGGCTATGCGATCATTGATAGGCGATATCCTGATAATGGGCGGCTAGATAGAGCTGGGGAGAGAGGGAGTGTCTTTTTCCAGAACCCCATTTCTCGTATACACACCCGAATGGCTATAACACAGTATCAACAGTGTTTATTTTCAAGTCATGCTCGATGCTCCACCTTTAAATTTGGTACGCTAAGCGCCCCAGATTCCAATCGTAGATGCAATTACGAAGTAAATTGCTTTTTGTTATCAGATGGTCTCCCCTCAGTAGTGAACATTCCTTTGCATATACCTTCATCATCCTGCATAAATCGGCTGCGCAGGATGTGATTGAGTCTTTTTGATTCGAACACAACCCATTTTACTTTCGGTCCCAAGTGGGAAATTTAATTGCCTGGACTACCCAAACTATACTTGAGAGAACGGTCTGGACGACAATCCACAATACCATCTGACCCTATAGCAAATTAATGGAAGTAGTATCGTGATTTTTCATTTCCCATCCATATATATAATACTGATCTTATATCATTCATAACTTTTTTTTCCCTGCAGCCATAAGAAGTCACAATCTCTCTTGCGGTGGGATTACCAAGCAAAAAATCGCAGGAAATCTAGATGGACAACCTATAAATTAATTATCTTGTTTATTCACAAATGAATTAATTACCCAGCAAACCTTGACCTACATATCGTTTGGAGATGCAACTCATTAATGAAATTCTCGCGAGACTGCACAGTAAATAAATGCCCATGAAAACATTGATGAAACATATGCTCTGCACTAAGCAAGACCCAGGTCAGATGGTATTGTGGTATGCAGTCTAGACCGATCTCCCGAGTGTGGGAAGGAAGGTTGGATGACTGATGGTAATTTCCTCGCATTATTCCAGACGCGGGCTGAGGTGAGACCGGGAAAGCGACGTGGATAATTGGTCCATAGCCGAGAAACATTCACTCCCCACAAACGATGACGAAACAGTATTATTACTATTATTACTATTATTATTATTATTATTCCTTGTCTGGAAATATTATCGTCTGCCGCCTCGCCTCTCGCCTCCTCCAGTACCGCACGATATTTTTCCCGCTTTCAATTTCCTATCAGATGGCTTTCCTTCCCCAACTAACTTCCAGTGTCTTAATAATGTTAACCCATGTATTCACACTGTCTTAGGCTGTTACTGCAGAACCAATGCGGATGTTTCTCGGCTGGGTTACCAGTGATCTTATCTGATTGACAGCTATCTAGCTAGCAAGCTGCCTTTTCCATGTATAAAGTCAACATTGCCTCGAATAGATAACGTCTGTAGTGTCCATACGCCCTCGAGTCCTAAGAGTTGCTCACTCTCAAGAGCAAGACGGGGGCGATATGAGCGAAATACGTGGTGAGGAGGTGGCCAACAAAAGTAATTTTGTCAGATTTACTACCAGCTGCTTAATGGAGGATTGATGTTTAAACATGGCTGAGGATAATAATTCGGACGAAAACTCTAAAGGGTGAAATTACGCACTCTGAAGTTTATGGTAACGTAACTAACTCCCCGTCCAACCGTCCAACATTTTCACTCCCATCGCCTTCTTAACCTTAAGTTCCAAGTGCCGAAAGCCAAAGCATAATACTTTGTACACGTTATAAGCTTAACTTCAAGAAATTAAGACTGTTTTGATGTATTATTTCGAGAAGTTTATGTACCTAACACCATCCCAGTAAATTTTCGAATCTTTCTGTTGGTCTTGATTTAACTTCCGAATCACTCTACTCAAAATTCTTAAATATGATTGATATTAGGACTCAAATTCTCATTCAAAAGAATTTATTACTTACGGCGCTATCGGCGCTTATAATTCAAAGGAAACTACAAGCATTTTATCTATGAGTTGCAGATGGGATGGTCCCCCTGTAAGTGCATCATTTTTCACACACTGTACCGTCCGTATTTAGAAGTAGAGATCGTGTGTCCTGCCTGGCTGTAAGATACAAATCAAGTCTTTGATTAAGCAGAGAGCAAAAGCGGTTGCTCAACGGGCTCTTAGATAAAGTGCGTTTGCTTGGAGATATGGGGATGACCCATATCCGTCCTCCTGCTTGTGATAGGCCTCCCCCTTGTCATAGAAATCATCTTTTGACTAAAGTAAACCCTAAAACAATCTTTTTTTAAAAACAGTGCAAGTCGTGAAGAAAAATCGGAGAGTAAGTATGACGCGGTGTGAGAACGGATCAATAAATTTCGGATAAATGGGTTTACATTTAGTGTTCTTTGAGTAGTGGTTTGTTTATTGTTGTTTGAGAAAAGACGTGAGTTTTCCATCGGAAAAAAAGACATGGAGAATCTCTGGAGCAGCTTCAGATCAGAAAGATTGACGGTTTTGGAATAAGCAATATCAGAGCCAGCCGTGATTCCATATGCTTGCTAGCTTAAGCTTTAAAGTAACCCCTGCCAATCAATAATAATGTCTTCTATCGGTCAAGGATTAAATAACATTTGTGGACTTTATTTAAACAAGCAAATTATCTGTCCGTCCAATCATTTATTCCATCTGGCTGAGATATATATACATGTATAAATTGCTCTATTTCGACGAATAGGAAAGAGAAAAGTAAAACCAGTCGGTATGAGTCTTTGATTTTTTTTCTTAAATCACGCCGATTGGTCAATTTTCTTTTTTTCCAAGGCTTGATTAAGCCAATCATCAAACACAACATATGTATTTTTGGCTGCTGGCCTGAACCCTTTTTTTAAGTAAATACCTTGCAAATATCATCTCGTATTTGGAATATTCCAGCCACTAGCATAGATCCCATGCCTTGATGGATGTGGCTGGGTTATGTTGGTTCTGTCGCTAGAGAAACGGAGATGGTAAACAGAGACGCTACTACATTTACTACATTTGAATAGAAAAAAAAGTGATTGTTCAGCATAGTCTTAAAAAGGTAACCAAGTGTGAATTCTTCATCAGATTAAAATTTTCCCATTCCCTCTATATTTGATGAGATCGAGACGGTCTTCAGCAATACTAATGAGCGGGAAAAAGCTCACGACAAGCAAATGTCACCCCATTTTTCGCATCTAGGTATCAAGAGACTGCATCTATCACTTTTCCAGAACTTATCAGCAGCGAAATTTTTTAAAAAAATAGTAAACAAGAATTAAAATAAGAATGGATATGTAGATATTTCTCTCTACTATTTCAGAATAATGAGCAGAAGAGCTCACAAGATGGAGAAATAGAACAAAGTAAGCCTACAAGATTATATTGCAAAAGACAAAATGAAAAAAAAAGACAATCTATAGGCATTCTATCTCCCTCCACACCTGCCGAATCATCTCGTAGTCATGACTAGATCAATAACTCGCACGCGGGTATTATGATTGGAGGAAGGAGGAGTCAAAGTGTCGTAGATGTAACTGGTGCAGCAAGCACACTCAAGGAGCGTTTATTGGCAAAAGAAGCCATGAGGTCTATCTAATTGCAATGGCTCACATGGAACTATATCCTTCAGTATGAGGAAATATAATTCATTTAAAGGCGTTGACAAATACATGATTTAATAAGGTATCTCTTGAGACAAGCCACATAGGTTGTTTGTGTTTGAGCTTTTATGAAACACAGCCACATCTATTTTTAATCTGATTTGCAAGGAAGTCGGAAGCGAAGATTTAGCCTTGGGACCAAGAGAACAAAACATATCTAGATGTGTTCCAAGCACTGACTGCATTGCACATAATTATTCATCAACTGACTTTCAAAAATATCCCTCCCTGCTTTAGCCAACTGTCTGTTTCTCTCCTGGCTCAGACCCGCTCTAACCCCCGCCCGCACTCAACCTGAATCAACAAGAATTGGGGGGGTAAGTAAGGCACTTGCAAGTACAGACAAAAATGAGCGTCTAAAACTGGTATAAATCAATCAGAACCACCAGCTGGACCCTAATTTTCATCCTATCGACCACCCCTGCTCGATATGCAATGCAGCTCGCAGAAACTTTTTAATTGGGGGGTGGGAAAGTCGAAATAAAGGAAAGGAACGGAAAGCGGCCAAGGTACTGAAACAATCTGCTTGGTTTAACACGACGATTTACAACCAACCCGAACATCAAACAAGCGAGCATATCTTATTGGATCGATAACTCATGTTCACCGAGCCGAGCGTTTGTTTGTTTTTCCATCGGAGCAGGGGTGTTAACTAGCTGGCAGTATGACGTCGAGACCACTGACTACTCCTCCTCCGCCCAGCTTGTCAGTCAGCCCCTGAGCGTTCGTTAAAACAACAACAAAAACAACGACGCTACAGCAAATAGATCGCGATGACTGAGTCCTGCATAAGGGCAATTGCAATTAACTGTATCAGCCGTCTGAGCCGGACAGAGCAGAGTCCGGGCAGTCTGAGAACACACACCCACCCTACTCGCCCGCTCTGGCGTTGTTGTTGGCCAACGACTTCTGCACATGACACTTCAGGCCAGAGAAGAAACGCCCAAAAAAATAAAAAATGACAGTTAATTCATGCAAAACATACATTTCCATCATTTTGCGTTGCAGTCTTCACTTGATCGCTCAAAGAAAAAAGAAACAAACAGTATTAATACCTGACCGCTCTCTCCTCCCACTTTCATACACCATATTTTTCTTGCTCTGAATGAGGTGTAAATGCATTTGTACATCGGATGCCTGATCATGTCTCGCTGGACAAACAGAGAATATTTTTTTGGTGGTGGTGGTGGTGGTGGTAGAAAGCACCGACTGGCTGGCTGCACTCCCATGAGACTGACTGACCCAACTTTCGTCTAAAATTGACGTTACTTTATGAATCTGACATAAACTTTGCTGCAAAGCTCATCAGTAACTTAATCTCGATAAGTTTAACCCTGCGTTGCCCCCCACCCCCTCCCAGAACGATTCATTCCGCTCGCTGGTGAAAAGTATACAGAAAACCAAAAAAAAAACAAAACCAAAAGCCACATAAGAATTCTGTTTTCCGCAGACGCCCATGCCCTCCCTCACTCCCTATCTATAGCAGGTATGCCGATTGAGAAACGGTCTTGAAAGAAGTGTGAATTTTCTGTACCCCACTTTCACTCTGTTGAAATTCAAGATCATGAATTGAAATCTGCCGTGAAAGCTAAATCTCGGGTTCGAGTAATCCAACAAACAGACAAATCTTTAAACTTTCATCAGCTCAGATGTGTTTCAAACCCGGTCGAATCTCAATGCAACCGACTATGCAGGGTGGATCGGCCCGTTAGAGTCACATGACACGGCTTACCGCTACTCTCTACTCTGCTCATTGTCCTTGATATTTCTAAAAGACGGTGAAGCAATTTAGCGCAAAATATTCCTGCTATAGCCAATTATGTCTGTCTAAAACTGGCTAGGACCCACTTTAATCTTACACTTAACCCGAATCGACATGGATATTCTTAAAAGTGTTATAATAGTTTCAGTTGTATCTAAGATCGAATTCTGAAAGTCGAGAAAATAGCTAAAGCCACGCACGCGGAGCCAAAATATGTTCAGATGAATTTTATCCTGCGGATAGTAGATGTTAGAATTGAAAATGTGGTCACTGATAGCAACGTCATGCAACGAAGGCAATTTTGAGATTTGACCATTATCGATTGGTCTCTACTGACTTAGTAGGATAGATATGACCAATCAACGCTGTGAAAATTTCATATTTGCCCAACCCCAAAGATGTCTTCATACGCTTTGCTTTGACGTAAACTACACAAGCGGCGGTCGGTATTTTTGCAGGGATAATGACAGATAGTAAGAAGTGTGGGACGTTATTTGGGCTGTTGTGCTGGCTGGTGAAGAAGGGCGTTGGGCGTTATGTTTTTGTGCTATGCTGTGTTATGCTGTGCTGTGCTGTGCTGTGCTGTGCTGGCTGAGCTTTATATGCTCGGTTGATCATAGCACACCCCCCCCACCTCACCACCTCCTTGTCAATAAGGAGGGAGGGATATAGCAGTCAGTCAGTACACACATCCGGCAGCCCAAATGTTTAATGTTTTGTTTCTAAGCCCTGCATTATCATCAAAGTTTGACCTTTTTTGTATTAGAAAAGCCATAATACAATAATCTATGTATTTTTACATCCTATATCGAGAATTTGGGAAACAAATAGTGCTGTAGTGCTATAGTGAGAAATTTGAAGCCAATGTTTACTCCAAACCTGCGTAGCTGCACATCGGATTTGCATTCGTAGCAATATTGCTACACAACCATAAGTTTTAGCTATGAACCATAGCAATTTTAACTCAATGATGAAAGGTTTGAACTACCTAGAAAGATATTATAGACTACTAGATTTGAATGTTTTAAGAAGGCGTTCGTTGTCGAGGTTGGAAGCTAGTGATAGTTAAAAAAGCTGGCGCTCAGATCCCGCCCCTGTCTTATTTGATTGGCTCAAACCTCAGCCTATATCTCCTTCGAGAAACACCAATACTCAAAAAGACACAGAAATATACAAATTTCGCTTTTTTGAAGAGCATCCAGACTAGCATGTTTTCAAAAGGAGAAAAAAAATCCGTAGGTAAATACATAGATTGCTTCGAAAAGTCAAAAAGTGGTATGATATACTGCTATTTTTCCAAGGAGTAGGACTTTTCATACATCCATTTGGGATCCACTTTTATCACTCTGTCACCAAAACATTCAATATTAACCACTTAAACTATCTGATCAGTGGCAATTTAACTCTATGATCTTAAACTGCATATTCGGAAACTGCATTTTCGGAAGCCACATTTTTGTGGCACGCAAAAAAAAAGTTTAAGATCATAGAGTTAAAGTGCCACTGATCAGATAGTTGAAGTGGTTAAAATTGAATGTTTTGGTAAAATTGGGTCCCAATTGGATGTGTGAATAGTCATACTTTTTTTCCAAGGGGACGGATGGATGGATGGGCTGTGATTTGAGCCAATCAAACGAGCATTGCTGCTCCTCACACTAAAAAAGGTACGACAAGGGGGAGAGGCGGGCCCGAGCATAAAAACCGAATATACTGTACGAAGCTATGTTATGCTGCTATAAGAATGGTCACGAGCTATTGTGCATATCGTGTACATTGTGCGTCATTTTTATGTTTGTTGTCTAGACAATTTGTTTTATGTATTCCAGACAACAATGTACAAGCGAAAAACAAAAACAAAAACAAAAACAAAAAATTGCATAAAATGAGGTGCTACATACTTGCTCTGGTGTCACACAAGTAAATACTATATCGTAACTAACCTCAATTAAGTTTAGCCTGAAATTAACAGCTGATATGACAATTTTCACAGTTTCGAATTACGAACACATGTCAATCTTTCAGTTGATGGTGGGGATCAAAGAAGTTTTTAAAAAATAATTGGATCGTTGGACAAACATTGAAGCCACTCACTCATCCATATTGGCATGATAAAAATCTGAGGAATCAACATCGGGGGAAGAAAATAAACCCAATAAGCATAAGCTTATCCCAAGGAAGTAAGTAAGTCATAGTCATGGGGTACGGACGGTCGGTAGCCTTTTTGCCCTTTTGTAACTGTTCTTATCTGACAGCTCTGAAAGACGGAACAGAGAGGAAAGAAAAAAAAGGGTGTGTTTTGAGTCAATCAATGTATACATAAAAATATACGTATCGATCAATTTATGTATATACATTTATGATAAGGGACAAACAGCTTATGATCATTCCACCCCCAGCAGCCTCCGCCCCCCCCTTTTTTTTTTCTAGTTTTCTTCCTTTCTTTCTCGCTCGAGTGGAGAAGTGCAAAAGATTCTACTTGCCAACACACACTTGCCAGTAATACTATGTATAGGGGCGGAACCAGACAGAGGCATATAAACTATTGAAAGGCACCAAGAAAGAGTGAGTGCAAAGCTCGAAGCGAGGCGGATCTAGGGTAGGCCTCTAGTGGATGGAGAAAGAAGCCGCTTTTATCTCGTACAGCTAACCAGCTAAACTACAGCCAGCAAGCTAATTGCCAGCACAAAAGAAAGGTGCAGGGTCAGGGGTACCGGGGAAATTCCAGTCTGAGCAGGGACAACAACAGCAAGCGCAGCGTGTGAGGGATGAGAGGTGAGCTGAGGTAGGTTCAGGATCAGGGTCAGGGTCAGGGTGTGAAGGATAGTAGCTTATTAGTAATCGAGCAGTATCCCTTAACCTTACCAGGGTAACTCAACGCCTTTGCAACTACAAAGCAAGCTTTCTTCCTGTTATCAATCTTACTTAAGGCGGCACGTCGAACGCAGATCTATTGTTTCAACATCTCAGCGTCCCATAAGCTACACTACTCTTTCTATCCCGCATCGTTTCTATTACATCAAGACAAGAATTACAAACCATTCTAAACATACGTTAAACAATCAATCTCCTCAAACACGATATTTCTATGCTGTTCCCCCTAAGGTCTGCTGCGATAGATTGATTCTGTTTACCGTACTGGTCAATTTTGATTTGAATACTGCCTCTACCTTTAGCCCTCTTGCCTACGCTTAGTGACAGGAATAGAGAATTTTATTTCCTGGTCCAAAATGGCGCTGGATTCAAAGACACAAAGCCGAAGTTCCTCTCCTCATTGTCTTAGGTCAAAATTGTTATCTATGAAGCGTCCAAAGTTGATGCGAGTAGCTACCACTGCTCCATCACTTCAAACTTCAGTAACTCAAAACGAAGCCCAGTACAGCCAAAGCTTAACCAGAGCCACAGCTCTCTTAACCCGAATGGCCGCTGCAGCAACTGAATCAAGGCAGGTACGAGGTGGCAGTATTGGAAGTGTTGAAAGTTCTTATTCGAGTTCCGATGAACAACAAAGTCCAACGGATTGTACATGTCGAAAAGATAATAACGATACTTGTTCTCCTGATAATAGTGAGTCATTCCACTAGAGATACATTCATTTGATAAATTGAAGCGAAAGCTAAATAAATAAAGGTGAAAACTATTTCAGCTTTCCCGATTTTGATGATTTTGCAGAATACCAAGAATGATTGATGAAAAGTTGAATGAGCATTGCAGTGAAAAGTTCCTTGTATATGATGGAAGAAAAATTTTTTTATGATTTCTGTCAGATGATAGATACGGTTTTGGATGATTTTCAGGAAAAAAAAAAAGATACGATACGTTTGTCTAGCTGACACGTAATATATACCCAGGGAGCATTCGGTAGGAGTTTGGAATAGCTTCTTTTTAAATGGCGTCGAACCAGGATGTAATATTTAATTTGACAGCTCATTATTGTTAATATTGACTTAAATATTCAAGTGTACGAGGTTCAATTCCATAGTTTTAGTAGTTTCTATTTTCAATAAAGCCTCAAGTAGGCATGTCTTTATATACTTAATAAATTACATTCACATTGTTTGAGAACGAGTTTTTAAATATATCCTTATTTCACAACTTGAGTTTCGTGTAGTTCTATTAGGACCAGGATTAACTGTGTAAACACTGGTACCGGGTGCCGTGTACACTACTTCCAGAAAAGGCTAGGCTCCATAAGCGAGAAATATTCGCACTGAATTTCTGTAAATGACATATTGTTAGACCACCATCTTCCGTGCTTTGTACAAATTACAGCCTTCGAGAAGCTCTTCTGCAATCATGGCTGTCGGAAAGTAAGTTGAAGCCATTTCATAAATCTTCTTATTTTTCGAGGGGACAATCCATTTTTGGACAAGAACGCTAAGCATTAAATTTCGAGAGAAATTTGTTTGACATGATTACAGGAACAAGAGACTTTCAAAAGGGAAGAAAGGTCTTAAGAAGAAAACGCTAGATCCATTTACTCGTAAAGACTGGTATCAGGTCAAGGTATGCTCTCTGAGAGTGATTCAGACTGCCATAGAAACTTATATTATTACAGGCCCCATCTTCATTTCAAATCAGAGAGTACGTTAAAAATTAAGTAAATGGCAAACAGTCTTCTAAGCTCACAATTAGTGTCGGAAAAACTCTTGTCAATCGGACGACAGGTTTAAAAAATGCCAACGATGCCTTAAAAGGAAGAATTTTCGAGGTCTCATTAGCGGATCTCCAGAAAGATGAAGACCACGCTTTCCGCAAAATTAAATTGAAGGTTGAAGAAGTACAAGGAAAGAACTGTCTCACTAACTTCCATGGACTTGATTTCACATCAGACAAACTTCGGTCTCTTGTCCGAAAATGGCAAACGCTGATCGAGGCAAATATTACTGTCAAAACTACCGATGATTATCTAATTCGCCTATTTGCTATTGCATTCACCAAGAGAAGACCAAATCAAATCAAAAAGACAACCTACGCTGCAACTTCCCAGATCAGAGCTATTCGTAAAAAGATGATGGAAATTATGCAGCGCGAAGCTTCAACTTGCACATTAACACAACTCACAGCTAAATTAATTCCAGAAGTCATTGGTCGTGAAATTGAAAAGGCAACCCAGGGCATATATCCTCTTCAAAATGTATGAACTTCTAGAAATGATAAATGATATTCTAACTAATGATAATAGGTTCATATTCGTAAAGTTAAACTCCTCAAGGCCCCAAAATTCGACCTTGGAGCCCTTCTTGGTCTTCACGGAGAGTCGAGTACAGATGATTCAGGGCAAAGGGTTGAGCGGGAGTTCAAGGAGCAGGTTCTAGATTCAGTATGAGATTCAGTATAGGAGTATAGAGGTTGTAGAGATTAAAGAAAATATGAGTTATCTTGGAACGCACTCAGGTTCAGGAATAATTTAATTTGATTTACATGTAGGCTAAAAATTCAGTCAAAATTTCCCTTTTGTATTAAAAATACAACTTTCCAAATCTCTGTTAAGCTATAAATTAATTGGTCAAGTGATCTAAATCATTGGCACGTGGTCATCAGTGTGAACGTTGGACCAAATTCAATCAAAAATAATAGCATCCTAGAGTCTTTTGTAGCTATTAGAGAGCTTCAAACCATTATTCTTGCTGGTCTAAGAAGTCTCTTATCTTGCACCTACTGGATTTTTTATAAAAAAAAATTCATTTAATGTGTATGCAGCCTTGAAGGTATGAGACAATTGGCAAACTCAGACTTGGAATTTTGACCTTCCCCGCGGCGCTGAATAATCAAAGAACCTACAAAAAAACACCAGAATTCCATTATCATCAGCTTTAACGCCCAACTTCATCTTCATTAATTTAGATTTACATCAGATAATTTGTAAAAATTTAACAATATCAAACCCACATCTTCCAGAGTTTTTCCAGCAAAATTCTAGTACCTGGGGAGTTGTGACGGGTGAAATAAAATGAAGTGTTTCTCAAGGACTTCCATTGGCATTTAACTAGGTCTGTAAATACCATTTCTCAACGATTCTTTTTGCTAAAAAATTAAGAATATGATTTAAGATTTAAAGCAGCAATTATTCTCATTTCAAGAAAAAAATTGAACAAAAATTGAAAGAAATATGGGACTATAAGTCAGGGGAAGTTGTGAATATGAAGATTTTGATGTGATTTTTGCTGATTAAGCATCGCGTACGTGGAAAGTATAAATTCTCATACAAAAATGCTCGACACAAGTTTGTATGAAAATTAATTCTGAGTCTGAGTGTGCCTAATGACAGTGTTTATCCCTATTTTGGAAAATTCAACTTTTTCGTTAGGCACGTACTCATACCTTACATTCCATTTGTAGACGCTACTTCGGAGTACAATTGCTTTTATCCATCCAAAGAAATTCTTACAAACCATGAATTATCCAGTCTTGCCTCCACCATCCTGCAAACATCCACCGCGCGAAATGTGGTTGGGTCTGTTGGATTCGAACCAACCATCTCCTGTCTCGAGTGAGGTAGGTGCCCAGGCTACCCAGACTCTACTTGGGAGAGGGACCCAGATGGTATACCACACTACTATCCGACCACCTACCGAGATTTCAAGCACCATTTCGAGCGATTAAAACAAGTAGAGCCGCATCGACTCTGCGCCTAAAATGCAGCTTCCAGGAGAATTTAAGGAAAGCTAATGCAGAAAAAAGATTGACATCCGGAAATACTCCTCCTATCAGGATACATGCACAACATTTTTTGGAAGTCAAGGGAACAGATATCTCAGATATCGCTTTATGTATAACCGGTTACATTGACATAACCCAACACCACTGCAAGCGTTTTTCATTGATACAATCGGGAAGCTGATCATACTAGTGAAGGATCAACAACATTCCATTGCCCTTCAAGGTGCAAATACACACCCACACGATATAATCTACAGATACCATTGGGAAATATCATGGAATTGCACATTAGACTCATACAACCAATAAGGCAACCGTGTACAAGATTTACCGGAGAGAATCAGAGGGAATAACTCTGCCCACATTTTAATTAAATTAGAAAATCATCTATGACGGCTTTTGATTTCTTAAAAGTAAATATTTTTGCGCCATAAATGCAAGATAAGAACATAAATGTCTGAAACTGCATGTAGATACGGCCATCGGGATTTCACTCTCTATACCTGATTAAAACCAAAACGCCACCGTACTTTACGTCATTTTCATTCGTGGATGAACATGTATATTTTTATCTCAAACAGATAATTTTGCCTGAGCACTCCAAGCAAGTGCCAGTCTACAATATCCATAAAATCTTAAAAAAAAAAAAGCTTTGTTACAGGGCAATTAATCTCATACATGGATGAAGCGCGCCAAGTTCTTTCCACATACTATAAAAGGCTTTTTGTGGAATAGTCAACAAACTAACTTCCTTTTTTGTTTGAAGGCAATAGTGACTGAAGCAGATACCTCTACAATGAAAAGAAAATTCGATACTGCGACTAGGAAATATTTGAAAATTGAAAAGAAAAAAAAGACTTGATCACTTTCTTCATCCCCCAGTGTTTTGATTTTCATACAGATTGGTTCATGAACCATTCGGACTTAAGCTATTAGCATAGCTTCTTCGTATCAAGCGCCGAGGGATTGGTTGGCTAACCGCGCGCTCTTCGGTGACTATAATCAATATCGATTACTTTGCCTCGTACTTACTATTTGCTCCCAATTTTTTTATTTAGACTGCCATAAGGAAAGGATGAAGATCAACTAATTCTGACAAGTACTTTAGTACCTTTCTTTGGTACCCAACACGGGGAAGAAAAATATTAATAACTTATGCCCCCACCCCAAGTAATGATTTCTTGAAAAGTCCGCAATACGAGGATAATGATGGAAATTTTAAAAATTTTCCCCCACCCATCTATATCAGATTCGCTTTTTTATTTCCCTTTCCTGGATCCAATATTTGTTTTACGTACCCCTTGAATAAATTATGACCCCCAACACACACACACACTTACAAGTACCCCTGGAATATTCAGCAAGGAAACGAATAGTGTGTTGGGGAAAAAAAAATAAAGGATAAAAAATCTAAGAGTAGACAAAGTACGTTCCTGATTTGCGTTGATAAGGTATACATATACATTAACCAATCAAACTAAAAATTTAAAATTTTCATCTCCTTAATCTTATTCCTGATTTACGCCAAGCAGTTTCATTTTCCTATGTAAGGGACCGGACGGTCATTAATACCAACTACATGAGAAGTACGCGCGAAAAGTAAGATTTTGCCTTCCTTTTCGATCATTCTTTAGAGAAAAAAAATGCAGAAAATTTTTGTTTCTTACAAATTCTATTGGGGGGATGTTGAATCCTAATCTCCATCTCTCCCCCCCCGCTTTTTGTTATTTTCGTCATAACAGCGTGACCTGGGGATCACTATATTAGAAGAAAATTCTCTAAAATTAAATCGGAGGGTTAAACATCTATCTCTTTTTATTTCCACCCCAAATTTATGTTCTGACATTTTTGTGTACCCATTTTGACCTTCCCCGCGTCGCCGAATAATCAAAAAAAAAATAAAATAAAATAAAAAATCACCCCCACAATTAAAACATGATATGGGGCGTCAAGTCCTACTCTGCACCTCTACGTGGTGGCGCCTGGGAACCAACTCTTCCTCTCGTTAGAAAGGAGCCAAGCAGAGAGGCAACCAACCATCCTACCCATCGGGATCCCCCCCCCCCATTCATTCTCGCGGCACTCAGTCGGCTTCGTCTCTACATCACAAACCGCAATCGCCCTCTCTCTCCGAAGCATCCCCACGACTGTCCCAGGAAGTCAGAGTGAAGAAGGGCTCTGCACTTCCGAATACATACACAAACCCCCCCCCCCTCCTAATGAAAATAAGCTGTGGTGGCGCAAGTGGTCAGGTGCTGGCTGGTTGGACTTTTCTAGGAGTGACAGGTCGGATTTCTTGTATTGCATCGTTCCTTCTG
>PEDP01000039.1:0-54568 GCA_002918395.1 Erysiphe pulchra
TAGTAAATTCTAATATTACGCACAAATATTCCACTTTATAACACACTCTTCATAAAATTTGTTATCAATGATTGATTGTCTTCCTCAATTTTCAAAAAATAGTAAAAGTACTTTTGGTAAAGAAATAAGATATTTCTGATTTCAGCAAGAAAATGATTTATGACAAAGATCTGTCTTAAAATAATGAAATTAAAATCTTCAGGTAGTTAGTTCTTTTCACACCTTAAAATTAATGAGACATCCAATAAATCTTTATTCTGACGAGATTGTGATTTTCAACTTTCATAGAGCCGACACGATAAAATACAAACTAAACTAAACTAAACTAAAGATGCATGATGTTTTCCAGGCCTTCATTTATGATTCCACATGAGTTTGTGTGAGAATTTAGATCTTCCCCATGGCGCTGAATAATCAAAAGAATACACCTAAAACATCAAAATTCCATCATCATCAACTTTGAAGCACAACGTTACAATCAAAAATATTTAATTACACTTCATAATTTATTTGAAAATTTAAGTATCTATATCATGTTTTACGGAATTTTCCCTGCAAAAAATGAGTATCTATGGAGTCGTGACGGGATGAAGAAAATCAAATGTTTTTAAAAATTACATTAATAGTTTTGTAGGCCTGTAAATACGAATTTCAACTTTTTTACACCTTAAGAAATTGAATATGTGATAATAAAGTCAATGCGTTAACTTACAGAATTTTCAGAATTTTAGTTGAACAAATATTGATGTTGATACTACGATAAGAATTTAGACATTTTGGTGTGGTTTTCCATTATTCAGCGCCACGTGGACGATCTAAATTCTCACACAAACTTATGCAGAATCAAAAATGAAGGTCTACACAACCCTATTAAGATCATTCAGACATTCATTTTTTTATCATGAAAATATGAGTAACAAAATCAGTGTATAATGTGTCTATTTTCTGCCAGTTTTTTGTCTTTAATAAGGAAACTAAGTCGTTATAGAATAAACAATACTTAGATTCTTCATCCGTCACGGTCAAGATAAAAAGATTAGCGATCATACACGCCTCTAAATGACTTTTTGAGTAAAAATTTGCAAATTTTGCGTTAACAACAATCATCCGGATAAAGTGGTGCATTATTGGATAAACACCTATACCAGGGGCATTTAGCACAATGGTCTTTAATACCCTGCAAGAATCAACCATTTATTGAAACTTCCTATCTATATGGTAATTACTTTGGGTCCATAGATATCATAAAACCTAGGGAAAAATGTATTTGACTCGACTATTTATTGGATTAATGCAAAATTTCTCCAATTTCCTTGTGGCGAATACCGGTGAAAAAGGGGTTTAGATTATAAGATAAATATCTATTATCTTGTAGGAATTTTCCCAGATTAAATAAAATCTTGACATATCTCTGAAGAGATCGCAAATTACATTCAAACTTTACATTCGATATTTCCTTAGATGAATAGTAATCAATTAGAATGTTAGAATGTTATACGTTATCCATTGTTCCTTCTATGCCCAGCTTTAAGTATTCGCTTAATGTAAGCTATAAGATGAAGTTTCGACCCGTGCATACAAGGACATTATTGCATTGTTCTGATAGCGCGTTAAGCAGCCTTCGAATCGAAACTCGGTATCTCCATACAATCCACATCCAGCTAATGACTTTTTCCTAATAATTTGTCATTTTTAACTTATTGAAATCATAGCTATGGGTCTTGGATGATTTTTCCTCGTATGTCAACCGCAACGTTAGGTTATCAGCTACAAACGTATACATCTACGCGAGTGTCGAATCCACTGCATCGAAAAGGCATTTCGCACTGTCGTTTATTGGCGCTTTTATGAAGGACTTACGGCCTACACTACTAAAGCTATGAATAGTCATGGCCTGGAGTTGGTGGTCCAGCGCCTTAGTTCGCCTGACTTTGGTCAGTTAAACACCTGAATCTAGTTACTCGAAAGAACGATCTCATAAGTGTAACAGACATCAAGGTGAAATATGAAGCCGCCGTTCAGCTGCGGGATAACCTCGAGAATTATGTCGCTTTAAATGTTTATCCAGCTTTTTTGAAAAAAATTGTACCAATTTTCATCAACCTACTTTCAGGTCCTCCAGTCTTCATCAGCACATCTATGGAGCAAGTAAGCACTCGTTCATCACTCTACCATTCAAAATTTTAAGAGATTGAATAGAAACTTCGAAACTGTGTCCTCGAAATTATTCATCATCTACCAACGACGCCACCCGAACATTTCGAACCATACGCTGTAGAAATAGTAAATCTTTTAATTGGATTGGTGAGGGTCGATAATGAAGAAAATGCGTTAACATGTGTTAAATCTATCATGGATATGATGCGCAACCAGACGAAAATTTTACAGGATGAAGTACAACCTTTTCTGACTCTTATTCAAGAACTTTTCGGACAGATGGAAGCAGTTGTACAAGAGCAACTGGACTGTATACCCAATGTCGCTTCTCAAATATCGGGCATTTCTATTTCTCATCAGAAATCACAAAGGCCGGGTTCACCAGTGACTACATCTGTGACGGATCTTGGGACTGATTTCCAACAGCAAAATCGACCTCTTATTAAGGGAATGCAATCATTTAGAGTACTTGCAGAGTGTCCAATAATCGTTGTATCAATATTCCAGTTATATCGAACAGCTGCGCCATCAAACGTCAAAACATTCATTCCACTTATTAAGCGTGTTTTACTTCTACAGGCTAAACCACAAGAGCAAGCACACCTTGATGCTGCTGCTAAAGGTACTATATTCATTGGCGTAAGTCCTGAGATCCGAAATAGGGTCGCCTTCGCAGAGTTTATTAATGCTCAGGTCAAGACAATGAGCTTCCTAGCATATCTATTGCGCATTTATTCTCAGCAACTAACTGATTTTCTTCCTAATTTACCAATAATTATTGTACGTCTACTTCAAGACTGTCCTCGTGAAAAATCCGCAGCTCGTAAAGAACTTTTGGTTGCTATTCGCCACTTAATCAACTTTAATTTTAGAAAAATCTTTATCTCTAAGATTGATGAATTGCTTGATGAGAGAACTTTAATAGGTGATGGGTTAACTGTCTATGAAACAATAAGGCCACTTGCTTATACTATGCTTGCTGATTTGATTCACCATGTTCGAGACTCTCTTGAGCCTCAACAGATTCGAAGAACTGTGGAAGTCTACACCAAAAACTTACAGGATAGTTTCCCTGGTACAAGTTTTCAGACTATGAGTGCTAAATTGCTGCTTAATATGGCCGAGTGTATCTCAAAGATGAAGAACAAAGCTGATGCACGTCATTACTTAATTATGATATTGAATGCCATTGGAGATAAATTTGCTGCAATGAATCGACAATACCCTAACGCTGTCAAATTATCATCAGTACAATCAGATCAAACTACTGACCCTCTACCTGAAAATTATCTAGCAAATAAGTCTCATCCGCCTCAGTGGGACGAAATAGATATTTTTACTTCTATGCCAATTAAGACGTCGATTTCACGAGATAGAGGAAGCGATTCCATTAGTGATAACAAATTCTTGTTCAGAATCTTGGTAAATGGTCTTAAAAATACGTTTTATCAACTTAAAGCATGTAATATTGGCACTCCAATAGATGTTGCAAATGCTCCAGCTGTTTGGCAAGAAGTGTCATATGGATTTTCTGCAGAGGAGGTTCAAGTTATCATTAAATTATTCCGGGAAGGCTCACACGTTTTCAGATACTATGATGTTGAAATGCCTGCTTCCGAGTCACAACATTCTACACCAGTAGAGTTCATGGCTAATCATTATATGATATCTAGCAGTAAAGAAGAGAAAGACTTGCTAGAAACTTTTGCCACCGTTTTTCACTGCATTGATCCAGCAACATTCCATGAAGTCTTTCATGAAGAAATACCCAGGCTATATGACACTATCTTTGAGCATACTGCACTTCTTCATATTCCCCAATTCTTTCTTGCTAGCGAAGCAACTTCCCCAAGCTTTGCAGGCATGCTTCTGAAGTTTCTTATGAGTAGAATACATGAAGTTGGAAATGCTGATGTGAAGAAATCATCTATTTTATTAAGACTATTTAAATTGGCTTTTATGGCTGTCACTCTTTTTTCAAATCAGAATGAACAAGTACTTATACCACATGTTGTAGATATTGTAACTAAGTCTATTGAGCTCTCAACAACTGCTGAAGAACCTATGAACTATTTCATACTTCTAAGATCACTTTTTCGAAGTATCGGCGGGGGTAAATTTGAGCACCTCTACAAAAAAATTCTTCCGCTCATTGAGATGTTACTCGAGGTTCTTAATAGTCTTCTACATGCCGCTAGGAAACCCTCAGATAGAGACTTATATGTCGAATTATGTCTTACTGTTCCCGCCCGCTTGAGTAATTTGCTTCCGCATCTTAGTTATCTTATGCGTCCTCTTGTAGTAGCTCTTGGAGCTGGCTCAGATATTGTTGGCCAAGGGCTAAGAACATTAGAATTATGTGTTGATAATTTGACATCAGATTATCTTGACCCTATCATGGCACCTGTAATTGATGAGTTAATGACAGCATTATTCGATCATCTACGACCTACACCATACAGTCATTTTCACGCTCATACTACATTGAGAATACTTGGAAAATTAGGAGGACGTAACCGTAAATTTATGACAGGCGCGGTTGACTTACATTTTCAAAAATATTCTGATGATGTAACCAGCTTTGATCTCAGACTAATTGGCTCAAAAAAGGACAGGGCATTCCCGGCTGAAATTGGAATTGATCTAGCCATCAGAAAGCTTATGGAGATTCCCAGAACTACTGCCTCAAAAAAAAGTGATACTTGGTACAAAAAGCATGCATTACACCTAATTAAGACTCATCTTAAGCTTCGTCTTGGTGTTGATGGTTATCCTGATGATTTTGGAAGACTTGTCCGATTACAAGCTCAAGATCTACTTTCTAGAGAATGTAACGTGGATCTCTCCTCACTTGAGGCTTCGGACAAAGAAAGATCGATTGCTAAAAAGTACGATCAGGATAAAATTTTAAAAAAGCTAATCAAGGCGTGCTTGTTTGCTGTTTCACTTCCGGAATTTGCCTTAGAGGCTACGACTATCACCACAAATATCTGTAAACACTTCACACTTCTCCAGCTGGGAAGAGGATTGGCAGAAATGCGACAACAATCTTTACCATTCGACGTAAATGTCAAGTCTGGTGAAGGCCCATTATATATTGATGATAGAGTTCTAGGTAATGCTATTATAGAGTCGCTTTCCTCAGATTTACTAGCAGTAAGAGAAGCGGCTCAAAATGCGATTCAGGAGATTTATAATTCTGCCGCAACAATCCTTGGCTCAGAGACTCGAGTTTGCCGCCTTCCATTTTTTGCTTATTTGAGCAATTTATTTTGCCATAATTGTTACAAAGAAGAGTGGTTTTCGAAAACTGGCGGCTGTCTAGGAATTAATCTAATAATTACAAAAGTCAATCTCGGGGATGCGTGGATTTATGAAAGACAAATTGATTACCTAAGAGCTCTTATGTATGTTATTAAAGACATGCCACTAGATCTACCAGCTAAGATTCGGAATGCTGCCCAGTTGACGTTGGATATCCTTCTTAATAAATGTGCGAAAGTTATGTCAAAGGCTGACCTTCAACCACCGCCGCCCACCCAAGCTGGACAAAGGCCTTCTCAGCCTACGAAACTGTATCAACTTTGCACTATTTTAAATACAGAGTTGAGCCACATGAATCCTCACGTCCGTGATACTGCTAAAAGAGCTTTAAAAATAATTGC
Source organism: Erysiphe pulchra (assembly GCA_002918395.1). Taxonomy (NCBI): domain Eukaryota; kingdom Fungi; phylum Ascomycota; class Leotiomycetes; order Helotiales; family Erysiphaceae; genus Erysiphe; species Erysiphe pulchra. Next base: position 5,823 of record PEDP01000039.1, read on the forward strand.
GAGAGAAGTTGGTTTGGAGGTTTATGAACTGCTGGAGCCTAGCAAGGAACGTTGCCTAATTCCTATTTATTCAAAACCATTAAGAGCCTTACCCTTCGGTGTGCAAATCGGTTTTATTGATGCTATCACATTCTATATGAGTCTCAAATCAGATTTTGTTAGGTTTGATGATCATTTAAATAGGCTTCTCATGGAATCCTTGGCTCTCGCAGATGCGCCTGACGAATCGCTTGCAGGAAAACCAGCTGAATTTCGGACTCACGAATCTATAATTCGTTTGAGAGTTGCTTGCATAAAGATACTTTCAACTGCAATGGGATTTGAAGAATTTCAGAAAGGACAGGCAAATCCAACACGTACTAAAATATTATCTGTATTCTTTAAATGTTTATATGCAGAATCAAAGGAGACAATAGAGGCAGCGAACGATGCACTTAAAGTTTTTTTACTTCAAACATCAAAACTTCCAAAGGATCTTTTACAAAACAGTTTACGCCCAGTTCTTGCTAAGCTCCAAGATCCCCGAAGACTTAGTACCCATGGGCTTGACGCCTTAGCTCGACTTTTACAATTGTTAACAACATACTTTAAGGTTGAGATTGGATCAAGACTCCTTGATCATATAAAAGTCTTAGCTGAAGTTGGAATGCTTCAACGTACATCATTCTCACTCATTGAGCAAAATGAACAGATGAAAATTATAGCTGCTGTTATTAACATCTTTCACCTTCTTCCGCCTGCCGCTGAAGGTTTTAAAGAAAGGCTTATCGAAACAACACTTGACCTAGAGGAGGGCTTACGACGTACGAGGCATAGCCCTTTTAGATTACGCCTTAATAAATATCTTAATAAATATCCGAGAGAAATATTCTCTATGTTTTTGAAAAAGATAGGAGAACTCAAATATGGTCGATTCTTAGCTCAGGTTCTTGAGTATCCTGATAGCGGGCCATTAAGGGACGTTGTTCAATCAGGTGTGGAATCTCTATTTCAAAGTTGCGGAGACATTAGCAAAGAATATAAAGATACCCACCTCTCTTCAGTAATTAATCTAATAAATATAATACACTCCCTTCTTAAAGCTAGCGATGAAATGGCCAAGCAATGGATAAACACGGATCATATTGTCTGGCTCAGAATGGCTGGAAAAAATCTTGAAAATGGGCTTCAAAAGAACACGCTACCATCGGATCTTCGACTTGCAGCTGAACAGGCAGGGGACCAACTAATGATTATCTACACAAAATATTTAGATTACCATCCAAAAGACTTTGATTCATTGTTCAATTTAATAGATGCAGTCACTGCGTCTGAAATGAAATCTAGCCAAACTCTTTATGCCTTTCTTTACCGCACTATTAATTCAAATTCAATTGATCATTGGAGGTTATTAATCTTGCGGGGTCTTGAAGTATATGCTAGCAAAACAGTATCCCAGAAGACGAAAGCATTTGTTCTCCATAATCTTGTCAATCCTATAATTGCGATGGATGTTATGCGGTACTATAATGTCACGTCGCCTATTAAAAGTCCAAGACTACTAGATAAGACTGTTATTGAATCAATTCATGCCAAGATTTGGAAAGTAGGCTTAGGTGATCCTAATGATGACCTTACTCAGCCTGGTATTGACCATACCCGCTTAGAGGTGTTACAATTAACTGCGATGCTGGTCAAATACTACCATGCAATTCTCCATGACGCCAGGAAAGATATAATTAGGTTTGCCTATACATATATAAGGCTAGAAGATATCATAAATAAACATGCAGCATATGTTGTTATTGGTTACTTTATTGCACATTATGATACGCCGGCAAAGATTGTCCAACAAGTTTATTTCTCACTACTCAAAACGAATCAAAATGAAGGACGAACCCTTGTTGCTCAAGCACTAGAATTAATAGCCCCTGTGCTCCCAAAGCGTTGTAGTAGCGCACCAGGGGATAGAAATCCTATATGGGCTGCAGCTCCACGCCGCATCCTTTCAGAAGAGAGCCAAAACATTCAACAAATGACATGTATATTTAACTTTTTGGTAAAACATGCAGATCTTTTCTATGACTCAAGAGACAGATTTGTTAACCTTATCATCGGTTCTCTAAGGAAAATTGTCCAACCACCTAACGCATCAAATGATAGTAAAAAACTAGCCCTAAATCTGATGACTTTGATTTGGCATTGGGAACAGAGACGGGTGGAGGGGAAATTATCAACTGGTAGAAATTCGTCCGAGTCGCCAAAAGCTAAAAGACGAAAACTTGATGTGCCTAACGAATCACCTGCCTCATCAATAACTAATCCATTACCTTCTGACTTGACTGATCGTACTGAATATAAAATACCTACAATACTTCAAACAAAAATGATCAAGTATTTAGTAGAATTCATTGCGTCCTTAAATGACCCATTCCCCCTACCTTCTGCAAAGTCCCGAGATCCTATAACACATCAAAATCAACTACAAGCGCAACCTTTAATCCACATGTGTAAAAGAGCTATATCATTACTATTTAATCTTCTTCAACCTCAGTATTGGGGTGAATCGTTCGTAGAGCCACTACCGAATGTGGCTGAACAAATTTTAGCAAGTGAACGGATTGCTGCTGTGCTAAGTTGTGAGCATCCTGAGAAGGATAAACCAGATGAAAAGCTTTTGACCAATATAATCAACACCTTACAAATCGTACGAATCATCTTAAATTCAAAACCCGATTCTTGGGTAATACAAAACATGTCGAAATTACAGCTCATTCTTGAAAAGCCTCTCAAATCTGATAATCCTGAAATTCAAGATTGTTTACATGCTGATAATCTCGAAACAGATCACGGGCAAAAGCTAAGGCCACTCTTGAGACGAATTCTAGATGCTGTACCCGAAGATGTGCCAATGGAAGACGCTGATGCTGATGCTGATGCTGATGATGAGACGGAAGGATCTAAATCAGAATTTATTAGCTTTCTATCAAGTATATCCACGGAAGCACTCTCAGCAACAAGCGGAAATTACGTCTCTGGTATTAACATCCTTTGGACTTTAGCACACTGGAAATCTTCAGAGATAGATTTGCACATCAATCAAGTTATTAAAGCACTTCAAGCTATTGCTCGTGAACATGTGGCTCATTGGCAGGCGATTACTGGGCCATCAGGCATGATTACTTCAACTCGACCTGGAGAATCTGAGGTTGCTGGTGTTATGACTCAATATGATCTTGAAATTCAAACAGGTCTTATTCTTAAAGCTATTGAGATATTATCACTGAGAATGGATGTTCTTGGAGACAATCGGCGGCCATTTCTTAGTGTTTTGGCTACACTGGTAGAAAAGTCGCATAGTAACACTCTATGTCTTAAAATTCTAGAGATGGTTGAGGGATGGGTCTTCAGATCAGACGGGTCATCTTGGCCTACACTGAAGGAGAAGACAGCTGTTTTACACAAAATGCTAACGTTTGAGAATCGATCTGATGATACTCTTTTGACCAAATTTTTGGAGCTCGTTATCCGAATCTACGAGGAGCCAAAAATTACAAGGACTGAACTTACTGTTCGCATGGAACATGCATTTCTCATTGGCACTAGGGCAATTGACGTTGATATGCGTAATCGTTTTATGGCTCTGTTTGATAGAAGTCAATCAAAAACTGCTAGTGTAAGGCTAGCATATGTTATTATTGCTCAAAATTGGGATACGTTGGCTGATTCATATTGGCTTGCTCAAGCTAATCAATTACTAATGGGATCTATTGACTTAAACACTTCTGTTACATTTCATTCTGAAGATTTTCGAACAATGCCTTTAAGTACTCTTTTCGGGACTTACAACGACGATCAACGCGTTCCAGAACTAGAATCTAATACGAAATTTGATTCTCTAATAAACTCTCATGAACGTTTTCTTCTAGAAATTGAAGATATTCGAGCGAGGGATATTATTGATCCGTTAACACAACTTCAGCACCTCGACTCAGATGTTGCTCACGAAATTTGGGTAGCTCTTTTTCCAATATTCTGGTCAGCTACATCAAAAGATGAACGAGGGGAGCTGGAAAGGGGAATGGTAACTTTATTGACAAAAGATTATCACTCTCGCCAGATAGATAGGAGATACAATGTCATTCAAACACTATTAGAAGGTGCTACCAGAGCTTGGCCAGAATGTAAAATTCCACCACACGTGCTCAAGTTTGAGGCAAAGACATATGATGCATGGTATACCGCTCTTGTTCACATAGAAAATGCTGCCATTAAACCAGAAATCGATAGCAAGCTTGTTCGAGAAAGTAATCTTGATGCATTAGTTGAGCTTTATGCAGCACTCAATGAGGATGATTTATTTCATGGAACCTGGCGCCGAAGGTGTCAGTATGTTGAAACTAATGCTGCACTCTCATACGAACAAAATGGCATGTGGGATAAAGCTCAACAAATGTACGAGCAAGCACAAATTAAGGCAAGAACAGGCGCTCTCCCATTCTCTCAAGATGAGTACATGCTTTGGGAGGACCATTGGGTTTTATGTGCGACAAAACTCCAGCAATGGGATATTCTGGCTGATTTTGCTAAACATGAAAACTTTCAAGACCTTCTCTTGGAGTGTGCTTGGAGACAGATTGAGACATGGGCCTCTGCTGAAAACCGTGAAATGCTAGATAACATTATTAAAGGGCTTATGGACGCACCTACTCCTAGAAGGGCATTCTTTCAGGCATTTATGTCTCTAATCAAACTACATAATAAGATTGAACCACCTAGCGAATTTACAAAAGTTTGTGATGAAGCTATACAACTTGCTATTCGAAAATGGCATCAACTGCCAAAACGTACAACAAGTGCTCATATTCCACTGTTGCAATACTTTCAGCAACTCGTAGAATTACATGATGCAAGTGCCATTTGTCAAAGTCTTGCTCAAACAAATCAAGCGAATCTTGATGCAAAATCAACTGAGCTTAAATTGCTTCTTGGTACTTGGCGTGATAGACTTCCAAATGTGTGGGATGATATAAATGCCTGGCAGGACCTAGTTACATGGCGCCAGCATATCTTTAGCCTCATAAACACTACCTACATAAACTTATTACCGGCACAGGGCAGCCAAACTACTAATGGCGCTTCTTTCGCATATCGTGGATATCATGAGACTGCTGGATCATCAATAGATTCGCTCACGTTGCACGTAAACACCAGTTACCCGAAGTCTGTATCAATCAACTCGGCAGAATTTATACCTTACCAAATATTGAAATTCAAGAGGCATTTCTAAAGTTGAGAGAGCAAGCCAAATGTCATTATCAAAATCCAAATGAGCTTAGTAGCGGGCTAGATGTTATCAACAACACTAATTTGAATTATTTTGGACCAAATCAGAAAGCTGAATTTCACACACTGAGAGGGATGTTCCTTGAAAAACTTGGTCAACGAGATGAAGCTTCGGAGGCATTCAAAACTTCGCTATGCATTGATGTTACTCTTGCTAAATCATGGGCGGAATGGGGTCACTACAGTGATCGTCTTTTCAAAGAAAATCCTTCTGATATGAACATTGCTAAAGATGCTCTGAATTGTTATTTGGAGGCTGCAGGATATTACAAAAATGCCAAATGTCGGAAACTATTGACTCGTATTCTATGGCTTCTAAGTCTAGATGATAAAGAAGGTACTTTGACTACGCATTTTATTCAATTTCAAGGAGATTCTCCGGTATGGTATTGGATAACATTCATCCCACAACTTCTAACAGGCCTTGCTCATAAAGAAGCCTCAGTGACACATATCATACTTTGCAAGATTGCTAAATCCTACCCACAAGCTTTATTTTTTCAGCTGAGAACAAACCGAGAAGAAACACATACGTTAAAGAGAATTCAAGAAGCTAAAGAAGAGCGCGAGCGTAAATTTAAATCATTAAGTCAAGGAAAAAATCATATTAGCCCTAATGCCCTTCCATCAAAGCCCAGCGGATCTCCAAAGGTCAAAAATCTAGAAAATGCTGCTGGCTCACCAATATCTCAAAAGATAGACAATTCTACAAATAGGACTGAATTAACAGCGAAAAATGGGAATTCAAATGAAAATATTAATGAAATCCAGCCTGATCCCTCTAGTTTAATACCTCCATGTAAAAGACCCTGGGAGCATGCAGAAGAGATTTTAGCTGTCCTGAAAACAGCATTTCCACTTCTTGCACTATCAATGGAGACTATGGTTGATCAAATCCAAAAACATTTCAAGTGTACACCAGATGAAGACGCTTATCGTCTCATTGGAGCATTGTTGCAGGATGCTCTTTCCTACGTTAGCCGAGCACCATCATCTTTTGCACAAGATGTAAAGTTACCATCAGCTACTGAGACAAACGTTGCTCGATTTGCTGAATCTATTCTTCCTGTTCATATCCGAGCCTCTTTTGAAGCCGACTTTGTGCAGAAAAAGCTAACGATGTTTGAGTATATACATAAGCTCCGGAAGTGGCGGGAGAAGTGCGAGATAAAACTTGACCGACGAAGGCCTTTTGCATATTTAGAGAATTACAGTCAACATCTTAGCGAATTTAAGTATCAAAAATTTGATGAGGTAGAGGTTCCTGGACAGTATCTTCAACACAGGGATAAAAATCAAGAGTTTGTTCGTATTGATCGTTTCTTACCTACTGTAGACCTTGTCCGAAACGTCGGTGTTTGCCACAGAAGATTAAAAATTCGAGGACATGATGGAAGTATTCATCCTTTTGCAATACAGCATCCAGCTGCCCGTCACTGTAGACGTGAAGAACGAATTGTCCAACTATTTAGGTACTTTAATGGTATTTTATCTAAGCGAAAAGAGAGTCGGAGAAGAAATTTGAACTTCCACTTACCGTTAATGATACCCCTTACTCCATTTAGCCGTATGATACAAGATGACTCAACTTTTATTTCTTTACAAGGTATTTTTGATGATCATTGCCGCAAGAGCGGTATGTCGAAGGACGATCCAGCATTATTTACAATGGATAAAATGAGATCATTAATTGAAACCAGAGTAAGATTTTATTTTTCAAAGCTTCGTCCAAATTTACTAACGTGAAATGGTAGAAGTCACACGAACAGATTGCCGCTGCAAGGCTAGAAATATTTATAGCTGTCCAGGAAAAGTGGGTTTCTCATACCATTGCCTTAAATTATTTCACCAAGGTCTATCCGCAATTCTCGGATTTTTGGCTTTTTAGAAAACAGTTTTCTTATCAATTTGCATCTTTAACTTTTATGACTTATATTCTTCACATGAACAACCGATATCCTCATAAATTAAATATTGCACGTGCAACAGGTAATGTATGGGGATCTGAACTAATGTCTTCCTTGGCCATGGGTAAGGCATATTTTCATAACCCTGAGCCAGTTCCATTTCGACTTACGCCTAATTTACAAACACTTATGGGACCTCTTGCAACAGAAGGGATTTATGGATGTGCAATAATGGCAATTGCACGATGTCTATCTGAACCAGAATATGAACTTGAACAGCAACTATGTTTATTTGTTCGCGACGAAATGATTCACTGGTTTCAAACTAGTCACTGTTCTCAACCAGTTGTTGATAATCAATTGAAAGAGTCTGTTCAGCTTAATAGTAATATGATCGTCAAGAGAACTCTTAGTCTGGCTCAGTCACCCGCTGGAACACTTCCTGCAAATCAAACGGTTATAGATTTAATTGCACGAGCAGTTTCCCCGATAAATCTGGCTCAATGTGATGCACTTTTCATGTCATATTTATAGAATTTTTAATTTTCATTTGAAGATTAGTTAATGCACGAGTTTACAGGAGTAAAGGTCAAAAAATGGGAGATGAAGTCTATTTTAGCGTGGAGTTTGGTTTCTTGTTAAAATTTGTATAAAATATAGGCGCGGCGATGGAGCTCAAGTACCATGAAGGAAATTTTTCGAAATTTTCAACTAGATTAAAAAAACTTTTTTTATTGAATTAAATACTTCGATCTTAGACTTAGTTTCTTTACGAGAAGAGATAGCGATGCATTCATAGAATTACTTCTTGTATCCACTATTTCATTTAGTAGAAGCAAGCTATCTATTCCTTTCTAACAGTTAAAATTTTCTCAAATTTCTACTCATTGATCTCAATCTCGCCGATATATCTTTTTACAAATGATTCTAAGAATAATGGGGCTCAGCTGGAATCTATTTTGGAGAGTTAATTCAAATATCTAGATAATAGATTGGCACTAAATGACAGGAAATGGTCCTAAATTCTACGGTATGGCCCTAAATTCTACGGTATGGCTTAGGTATCCATAACAGAAAAAAATGGAGCTACAATGAGTAGGTAAGCTCAACACGTTACATTGATAAAATATAGATATACTAAGGGGAGAATAAACGATTTTTGAGTTAATAACGGACGAAATTAAGAAGTAAATCGAAGAGCAATGCATTAGCCCAGTACAGGCTGCATCTAGAATGTTAAATCATCAAGAATTTAAATACACCAACTAAATAAACACCTTCTTGATGAATTTATATGTAAGTATTTATATTTCCGTGGATTCTATGCAATAGATTGCTTAATGTATATGATATCATCAAATCTGAACAAAAGCAATAACTTGCATGATCAACTTTGAGAGACAACGTTCAAGAAAGTAGAGACGACTTAATTATTACAATCAAACCGTCTTGCGTGATTCAGTCGAGGATTGACTTGGAAAACAACAAAAAAAAAAAAAAACTATACCGTAGACATTGACCAGAGATAATTCTTGCTTGTCTGAACGTTACGAAATTAAGTAGAAATACACATAGTTTCTGATTCGCTTCATCGGACAATAAACAGCCATTTGGGAATCGTTGACACTATCAGGGTCGAAGGTCCAGATTGTTCGTTGACCGTAGGACAAGAATAGATAAAGCAAATAAAACATAAGGTTGTCTCGTTCAGTAAATAAAAGATCATCATAAAGAATCAGGGACCTTTAAGTTCCAAACGTAGATGAGTGGCTTTACAATTTTCGTAGAGGCATTTGCTTAACTAATCAACTAACTACTGGTCCGAGCGTTCCTTTAACCCTATTCACAAGGCATTTTATTAGGGAAGGCGTAACAACAAATTTTTATGCATTTGGACTTGAGTATTTTTGCTGTCGTGTTAGACATATAATATAAGTAGAAATTGTGCCTGTTAATCAGATTTTAAGTTATTTGCTCGCTATTCATTTACTGTTCGTGATAAAAGTACCATTATTCATTACAATATGACGTGAGAAAATTCAAATCTGGATGAGCTATCAGAGTAGTACCCGATATTACTTCGAACTAGACTCTAACAAGCGCAGTGTAAGGTCACGATTCATCATTCCCACTACTCTAAGTCTAGCCTTTCCACCTACAACAGCGGGCCCGTTTACTATTATCTGGGAATGTTAGTAATTGAACCCTATTCATTAGCAAGAGATACTCACCTCGCCACAAGAAGCAAAATCTGTATTTCTATATTCCCCTTTATCTTGAAAATAAAGCTCTAGACTTGTAACAGGTGCCCCAAAATGTGCCATGTTAGGCAACTCGCCCAGTCTATAGTCAAATACCCCAGTTTGTGATACTGCTCCTGCGACTTGTGGTGCAGTAAGAGCGTATATAATACGCGACTTTATGAAAATCCTGAGGTCTGAGAGTATTAAGGAAGAAATTGGTTTATCTACTCCTACAAGTGATGATATATAAATTAAGCGTAGCTTCCCAGGCGCGTTTCCGATAATAGGATAGAGATTTTTAAAAACGCTCGATAAGACAGAAGCAGTAGGCATATAGCCTTTGCGAGTCAGACAACGTTCCTCTAACCAATGGACCAATGAATAGAGAGGTGAAGATAGCTCTTTCTTTGTCTCATCATGAAACCTTATCATAGTAGTACTTGAAGCAGCAATAACTGTTGGTGAAATACCACGAACAGCTGTAGTCAAAGACGGTGAATGCGATGCAACTGCTGTTAGTGCTATATCTGCGTTAGAGAAAAGAGCTGCGAGAGTTAGCGTCAAGGGATAAATGGCAGAAAGGCAATCGATTGGAAGAAAAAGATCTGACGGCGTGAAAATTTGGCTAGAAGGTACAGACGTTAGCTGCCCAGCGATTCCAGCTATGATATTTTCCTGAGTAAACTCCACCATTTCTTCTGCAGTAAATACAATGACCGGCTTTAAATCAGTTGAGCTATCATAAGAGAGAAATTTTGCTTCGGTAGATGATTCTCGTGACTGGACTATTTCATGCCACGTTGAGATGTTAAGATCATTATTCAAGCCAACTGGAACTTCCTTCCAATCAATATGCTTACTACCTTCATCAACAACAAAAACTAGTTGCTTCAATTCTGAATACTGTTCAAGGATCAAATCAAATGGAAATGATCCAGATGCTGTGATAACTGTATCGGCTTTAGCTCTCTCCAGTTGAGAAAGAAGACTCGTGGGGGATTGGTCATATTTGAGAAGAATTGCTATTGATTCATGAAAGGCGCAAGCAAATAGAGATGCTAAAAATTCAACTGAGTTGGGCAAATATATTGCGACTCGTTTACTCTGATTTTTTTTCAAATAATGTCCTATTGAACTTATTTGCTTGGTAATTTCATCTATAAAATAAGTCACTGTTTATGAAATACTTCATTCATCCTTAACATACTAAGATCATGTTCAATTACCTCGCTAGTTCCTTGAAGAGTAAAAAGCTTTCCAGTTTTCCCCAAATCATTTCCCAGTCGATCCTGTGCCCCAGTTATGGCTCTTTTCCAAATATCTCTTAGGTCTCCATCTTTTCCATGAGTCCACTTAGAGTCTCCTGGATTCCTTATGTTAAGACCAGAAATTAATGCAGTGCCATGCGGAGCTGAATGTGATCTAAAAATAGCAGATTCCCCCTTCTGCCTGACTGGTGAAGCTTGTGTTTGTCTTTCGAGAAATAAGGGATGAGTATCTGGCTCACGCGTATAGATGATAAAGTAAACAATAGAACATATGGATAGAATAAACAACGTGGTCGAGAGACGATCCCATTCAGAAAGAGTTCCTGTAACAAGTTTATCAACTTTTGTAAGGAAGTAATCCATTTTGTTATCGTAATACAGGTGTTGAAATAACCTAGTCGCTTTCAATTTGATGCTCGGTAGGGATTCCACTGTACTTAGACGTCTGAGCAGCTATCAATACTAATTACTAATTATAAAGCCACCTCAATAAAGTAACTTAAATCCCACAAATCAACTCGTGCTTCTAGATATAAGCTTTATGAGCGCGTATTTGAGCGCCAAAGGATACCAGTGAGGAGGCAGATTGGGAGGACAATAACACTGACTGACTGGCTATGCTCATCCTGTTCTGCCTTTACGTCACCAATCTATTGTAGATCTGAAGCTTTCAGACATCAAATGACTACTCCTCTCCAGCCCTCAACTCCCGTAAATCGGATAATATCTTCAAGCCCACTAGCTGGAACGTGGCAACATCCTCGACTCGATGAAATTGTGAGTCGACAGAATGCATCAAGTTTCGACAAGCGAAATGTTAAAAGCGTACTTTATAACTCTGGAGGGATTATTGTAGTTACCTTTGCTGCTCGACAAGTGGCAAAAATGTAAATTCTACATATTTAATTTTATTCAAAATAAAAGGCTAATAAATGCAGTTTTCCATTGCTCCTTCATGAAAGCACGCCCTTCAAAAAATACACACGGCCACTCTACTATTTTGTTCTGGCTATTTTGGTGTATAATATCATCATAGCATTTCTTCCACTCTTCCGTCAAACAGACGATCTTGCCGATATTCCCCTTACTCCCGCACAGCGAAAACTCTTAGGTCTATCACCTCTTTCAACAGCCCCAACGCCTGGCTCAAAGTTTAATACTCCTCCAAAATATGCAAGAACTTCCACACCCTTAAGTGGATCACCTATTGGTTTATTATCATCGGGGAAAGATAGCTCATCATTTGGAAATTTTACTGGCTCACCTCTTTCAGTATTGGGAAGGTTTGGTGGAGGGGTCAATCCAAGAATTTCTAAGTCCTTAAGCCCAGGCTTTAAAGGCATACATGAGATACCTGGAACGCCAACACCAAGTCTCTCGAAAGAAGGAGTTGCTGTGAGTAGTAAATGGCTTTTTGACAAGGGGAGAAGTTCCATAAATACAAGAACTTATACTTAATTTATTTTGTACTTAGGTCATATTTAGGGAAACTTTAATTATTTTAAAAAATTATGAGTCTTATTTATCTGTGTGATCTATGCTTACTAGAGGATTTTGAGACTCAAACCCCTACCTGGATGAATTAATCGTATATTGTATGGTACCTATCTTTCTGTGGTATGCCTGATGCTTTTCATATTTTATTTGGCTTTATAGCTATACATATGTCCGCGCTTTCTCTGCTGACTTTAGGTCAGTGAGCACAATTGGCGTGTTCGCCAAAAATTGTATGAAGATGATCATTTTTAAAAACCTACAATTATTTAAAGCTAATCCTATTAAAATAATTCGCAACACCACTAAGAAATGAACTGGGTCATGATTAATACAAAAATCCATCTTTAAGGAATTTTTTCAAATTCAAGATTTCTCATTGTAGAAGTCACATGGTGACTTAGCTTGGGCCCCTTGTATTGATTCATCAATGACAGCTACCAGGCTCTTACCACAACCGATGTCTTGAACAGTCTAAAATGGGAGCATCCGACTCTAAGCTTGTATTCAAGAAGGGAATATTCAGGCTTACGGAAGAATCAGTAATTTCCGCGGATGATCCCTATTGGGCCTCAGTGAGATTATCTTCTAAATAAGTTTATGAAATAACTAAGTAGTAACAGTTTTGGGAACTACCGGAGTCGATAGAAGATATATTCAGTCTTTTTTCACCTACTGATATCCGAAGAACACGAGATACTGCGCTGGAAAATCTCGAAACACTCATATTAGCTATTACGAGCCGACTTTTTATTTTGAGACATCATCCATCTTTTCCTGATCCTGAATTTGCGCCAGAAAGAGATGCCTTAAATTGCATTCGAGTTCTCACTCGTATACTACCTTATATCTATGAATCTGAGTTGTTGCGAGAATGGGAAGACAAGTTTTTTTGGGGGGTGAGGAGAAAGAGAACAAGGTAGGCGGTTTTAAAAGCTACAAGCAGCTTCGGGCTCACTTAGTGTAGGAAAGCGGCACTTGCTAGAGATGTATTATTCGATGAGTCTCCAGAAGAACTGGCAAAGCTAGAAGCAGCGGGAGAAGAATTTGAAGAGGTTAAACCATTAGCAGAGGAACTTATTGATACTCTTATCGATTTGCTGTTTTTTACAGACTTCACTCTGCCAAAGCCAATGAATGGCAAAGTAAAAGTTACATATGCGATTTGGAAGAGTGGAGTTGGATGTAACACTTCAGTTGGAACAAGTAAAGAGTTTGAGAGTAATAGAACGGAGATTCTAAGACTACTTTTGACTCTAACAAGTCAAAGCATGTATCTTTCTGCGAATTTGTTACCAGTTAAAGGAGTAAAGGCTATTTCCTATATTGTTACTTGTCCTGATAAGCAAGTTGTCTTATCATTTTTGTGCTCGCTGCTCAACACCGTTTGTCAAATATCACCGATACCTGTCTTTTACTGACTTTTCCAGAGTTTAAAATATAACCCAATATCATGGCGTGTCCCATATAACGTACAGGTATTCAAAGATCCTAAGCAAATACTTGTCACCTATACATTGCAGGTATGCGTTAAAGAAAAGATGATTTAGATCAAGGCTGATAAATAGGTTGCAGTTACTTCTCGTTATTCTCTTATATCCGATACCAGAGAATGATTCTTCACAAATGAAAAAGAGTGAACATACCAGTCTGAATCTATGTCTTGACTAATTTTAATTAGACTTTTTTCGTCACTTTATTGGCCGTTTACATCGTCCTCAAGATTTCCAATTTATTGTTGATGGAATGACTCGAATACTTAACCAGCCACTTCTTGCCAGCACTTCCTACATTCCAGGGACCCAGCAGCAATCAAAACTCACTTCTGAAATGATCATGCTTTTTTGGGAGATGACCCAATGCAATAAAAGATTTCGATCGTTTATCATAGACACAGGCCGCTCTCATGATTTTATGATTCTTATTCTCTTTTATACTATCGAATTTAAGGTCGATAGCTCTAAACAAGGAATTGTCCGAATGTGTGTGTTTATACTTCAGACTTTAAGTGTTGAACCAAATTTTGGAAAGAATTTATATAAAAGGTTCGAGGCTCAGGAAACTCTCCCACCAACAATCCGACTACAGAATTTTAAAGGAACATATGCAGACTTCCTTATTCAAGTGAGTCTTTCAACAGCGGCTTCAGGAATTTTGTACTAACTTTTAGTCAATCTATAATATCATCACTACAAGCAAGGGCAAGTTAACTGCAATATATCCAGCGTTATTAGCCGTGATAAACAATGTTGCTGCACATCTTGAAGACCTCAGTGCATTAACTTCATCCAAACTTCTTCATCTATTCGCATCTATGTCTTCTCCGGGATTTTTGCTAGCGAATGAATCAAATCATAGTCTTCTTCATTCCCTTCTTGATAGTATTAATATTATCTTAGAGCATAAGCTTAAAGGTGTGTTTTTTTCATGTACTCTTATGTATATTTTATCTCAATTCTTAAGAATTTTACAAAAGCTCTGTTTTCTCGGTACAGAGTAAATTTCTTGAATCTTCGAATTACTACTAGGAAATGGGACTCGAATTTTAAATCCAAAAAAAGTTTTGATCGGGGGATTACAGTCTTTTTGATTCAAACTAATCTAAAATACAGAAAATCCGAATCTGGTTTACGCTGTCTTAGTGAATAGAAAGTACTTCGAAGGTAAGAAACTCAATTCAATTTATCTGAACTCAAAATAATTTTATTAGCCCTGAGAACCTTCACTTTGGAGAGCGGCCAGGAGGAGATTTCACGCCGTTCGCGTCAACGTAAAGAATTTGCGCTTTCATCTACTAATTCAATTTCCAATCTAAGTCGTAGCAATTCTACTGATAGTTTACTTAGCACTTCAATGACTCATTCACGTGCTCCAACTTTGAGTAACGTTCCCGAGGAGGAGGCCACATTTGCTGTGGGATCAGATGAGGAAGAAGATACGGATGATGATCATAGGGCACCTACGCCTACCACATCCACCCCCACCGAAGCTCCCTCTCGAGCATCTAGTGTAGCGTCTGACTGTGGTGATGCTGTGCCAGTACAAATGCAAAGGATGTCTGAAAAAGCACGAGGAAAGATGCCAGGTGAGAAAACTCCGAGAATCGCTTAGAAATAGTACTTACTTAGAGTGCCATCAGCCGGCATGCCCTCTTTCTCTCGCCAAAATAGTTTAACATCTTTATCATCATATTCTCATAAAAACGTAAATACATCGGATTTTGAGCCTACTCCCGCATGGGTTTCAAAATGGGTTTCTGAATTGCCACTACACACGACCTTACAAGTAATTTTGCAACTTCACCATCTCCTCCCACCTACTACCCGCTCCACAACAAAGAACATTCCATCTAGCCTAAGTTCCATAATTCAAAATGTTACGCTAACTGGTGTCGAGCCATCACCAATTCGTATTCAATATTTTGAATGGTCAGCTTTAAGCTTGGGATGGTATGAAAGCTTATTATGGAGCTTTATTTTTGTTTCTGAACTTCAGGTATCGAAAGGAACAGTAGGTGTCTGGAACGGAACAGAAATAAAGCTCTTTAGGGTAGAGAGCACGGTAGCATCAGGTCCAAGTTTAAGTTCCCCGAGAGGTGCGGTTGATGCAGTCGGGAATAATATTGTATCGAGAATTGGAGGGCTTAGTCTTCGTCGTGCAACCTCAGCTGGCGTAGAGAGTGGACGGGAGGATCGACCAACCATCAGTCGTACAGGGACTGGAGATGGCCAGAGGCTGGGCTTAGTGAACATTAGAGGTTCAATTGGTTAATTTTTAGGTCAAGTATAAATAAATGGGTAGAGATTCTGTATCCTTGTCATATGTGGGCGTTGGAACGGAAGGCATTGAAAAGAGCCAATTATTATCAATAATTTACGGTAAAGCAGTCCATAAAAGCTTTTCATAACTTCATTAATTTACGCCACTTTTTCTTTTAAGTAACCTTCCCTAAATTCTATTTTTATCACGGCATGAAAAACTCTTTAAAAAGTCCTATATTGAAATTATGAATCCAATTAGAGATAAATATGAGAACTACTTCACACGAGTTTTGGTTCTTTACTTCAACATCCTGAACTTTTTTTTTTGGTTTACTTTTTAGTAAAACTTCATATATTACACCATATCCGGGTAGGAATTAAAGGGCGAAGTTGGAGTAGCATTCGTTGGATTATTTGCTCATGTATATTCCGCCACAGAAAAGAAGAAATTATTTTCAATTATTTATGGGGATAACCTGGAGGTAGTCAAGAGAAGTAACTTCGTAAATGCAAATAGTCAAGACCAGGGTGTAAAAAGAAGATTCCCTCTTCACGCAATGTCTTATCAAAATTCCACAACACATCTTTCTCTTCCTATGTGAAGACCACCTATACCACACCTTACTTTTAATAGTTTCAAATAAATAACATCTCTTCTTTAGGGGAAAAACTCACCGTATTGTATCTTTTGGCGTATTGTCTCTTATCTTATAATGACACATTACGGGAACTTACAGAGATAACTTATCACTCCCTTAAAAGGATCTCCTCACACAAAGTAAAGTAAAGGCAAGGAACATAGTAACTGCTTACTCTCCGCATGCTAATAAAAAGCCCGCATTACCCTTCATATCAGTGACATGATTTTTTTTTGTTTACAAGCTCAAATCCTGGAATAAGCCAGTTCCTTTCACGATTACTTAAGCTTCCAGTGATGCTAAATATGTTTGAAATAGCCTTAAATGTATGCAGTTATGATGGACTCCTCGGCCTTTGAATGATTAGCTCGTCCGTCCCCTGTTGCCCAGCCAGCCAGCGCGTACTAAACGTGATGCGATGTAATGCAGGGGGTATCGGAAGTTCTGAATGAACTAGAGCTGTTAAATTTCAACAAAAAGGGATTTGAATAATTTATTGTCCCTATTAAGCAGCAGGCTCAGAATTGAATTGTCGGAATTTCCAACTTGCTTTTCTTTTTTTTTGTTCCAATGTGTTGGACAAAATAAACGAAATTTCTGCATATTGATGTCACGACGCATTTTTTGCAATCTGACGTCTCCCTCACCTCGTAATATTCGACGACGCCCCCTGCTTGCTAAAAATTTTCCGGTCAGCTTTCCTTCCTCTACAATTTAGCGCCATCAAAAGAATCGTTAGTCACTCCGAAGGCTTGTGAGTGTGCAAACTATACATCCGACGCGCTTTCCCAAATCTCACCGCGAAAGTCAAGGGACTTATTCGTTTGGTATGATTTCGAATTAGGGCAGGTCACAGATAAACCTCGAATGGAACTTCACAACCATTTCGCGTGTCCTTTTGCAAAATCGTTGGAATTTCTTTGGGTGTTAACTAGTGTTGAGGGGATCTTCAACTAGCATATCATTATATTCCTCGACAAGAGTTCGAAAACTCAAAGTTTTGCTTGATTTTGAAGTACTATTCAATGGCAGCATTAGACATCTTGTGCATTGCATCTGTACAAAGTTTGGAGAGAGGCCGTGGTTATGACACTCCAAATACTATGAAGTTGGCATTGATTAATATGAAGAAGAAAAAACCAGGCCTCAATATTAGCACTAATTTCATCTGATTCTAAGATATTTAAAGATTGCATCGGTAAAATAAGAAAAGTTGTTTTGGTGTATTCAGGTTCTTAATCAGATTAGATCGATGTCTTTGCCGTAACTCCAAGTCCAACTCATGTTTGTTTCTTCTGCGGCTGTAAAGGTAGCAGTGATATCATTTCGCGCGCAGTTGTATTATCCATAACTTCAAAAAGAAGAATGACATCTATGGCGAAAGAAATTGGCTTTTTTGGCATGAAGGTATTCCTGGATTAAAAGAAGTCTGTGGGATGGGTTGATTTACAGATTAAGGGGTTTTACATTGTTTACTTACTACTTCCATTATTGCATGACTAGGCATATATACCTCTTACGTAGGCCTCGAAGTGGTATTTTGCCAAAAGTACGATCTCATCATTAAAATTCTTCAATGTTGAAGCTTGCTAGACAGACTGGCGTGTGGGGGACCCACTACAGTAGCAGTCCAGGATGCTGGCTATAGGTCCGAATGTGAATTTAAGTTCTGTAACTCTTTGAGTTGCATCGTTGTTAATGTTTATCAGCTCGCCCTCAGTCGAGCCTGCTAGCGGAGGATGGTCATCGTAGCAGAGAGGTTCGTCGAAGGGCTTCTCACTTGGTCCGAGGAAATCGAGATCGATTCATAACAGACGAAAATTTCTTTTACACGCCATAGTGCCGGTCTTAATTTTTAGGGTTTACTAATTCTGACTATTGGGATGTATTTATTGCAGACAGGGAGGTTTTTCCAGCCGCGGGCTCAACTTGAATTCCAACGATTCAATGATATCTTTAGCGGGACAATGGAACTCAAGTGTTTTCTCAATCGCCTCAGCTTTGCGGAGGGCCTCGATAGTGTAGGAAAGCATGCGGTTAGATTTTCTGCTGGAGCTAGGCTTGTTAATCGTCGCTTGGTGTTTGGTAATGCGATTTCCAGCATCTAGGGGGTTTGTAGTTAGTACGTGCTGGGTATTTGCCAGCGCCATGGACTAAATAGATAATAGTGATGTTAGAAATAGGTAATGTTTAAGTTTTGTTTATGCTCTAAATTTGTGGTCCTGAATGATGCGTAGGGTTCAATACGTCAGTTCAAGGGAACTAACTGGGCTCGTGACCTTCGTTGTTGAATTTTTTTTTGTCCAAAGCCAATTAATTCTTTGCCTACATTATTCAAGCCAAACTAAGAAGCCAATCAACGGCCTTGAGTACGACTCCACCCATTCTCAGTAGCAAATAGAAACCGCAACACTCACTTCCTCTCTTTGATTCTCCCCTTCCATTGCCATAATCCTGAGCGAGAATCCCACTTACGTAAGTCATAGATAAGCCACTATGCACTACCACTGTCAGATGCGACGACGCCATCTGGCTATAGCCTCGGTGACTTCAGGAAATGAATGAATGAATGAATCATGGCTTAAGCGCAACACTTCTAGGTAAGCTACTATCTCTGTAAGGGTCTTAAATCATAGGATCTATTCAACACCATAATCAGAGTCTATGCACAATGAAAGATCTTGAAGATCTAAAAGAAGTGAGAAGTAGTTAGTAGTTCCCTTACTTATCTGCTGAGTAAACTTGATCAATGAGTGTTGAAAGAAATATCTTTTCATGTCGTCATCCTTACTCCCCTTCCATATTTTGACTTTACATTAATGTCGGTACAAATTTAGATGGAAACTAAAAATATAGACGTCTTCGTGAAGCTGTCGGCGTGCCCGTAATTCTTGCTAATATTTGCTAAAAACAAATGTTGATATCAGCCTTTCTAGGTCTTTGATATATTCAAGTTGTAAGCTTGCATATATCATTTATGGGGCTTCATTAACTTAAACTTTACTCTTTTAGGCTTAAGCTAATACCCAAGGGAATTCAGGCATCAAGCCTGTGCAATCTCGAGCTAAAAAACGGCTAAAGACGCTGATTAAATATGTATGTTTCAAAAAAGAAAGTTATGAACGAATCATCACACACTCAGAATGGTAATTTAGCGCGAAACTTGCCTTGTATAAAAATATATTACCCTGTCTAGCGCAGTTTTAATCCCCGTCACTGAGCAGAATTGCAGGGTAAAAATATACTTTTTAGCCAGTTTTACAGCTTGAGATGAGTATATATATACCCTTAGCCGATCAGTAGCCAATGAGCAGCCGTAGTAAAGGTTGGATTTGACTCCACTGGGAAAAAAAAAACAGTGGCGAATGACGACGCTGCTTCCCCCGTCTCGCGCGCCGTTTCTGAGCCAATAAATAAATAGCTACCCTACCTACCCTCCGAACTCGCTTCCAAACGCTCCGAATTTCACACTCAAGGTAGCGCGTGGGATTACCTTTCCGTGCCTTTTTAACCGGTTTTAATGTGTCGCGCCGTGTCGAAATTCATTCCAAATTCGTAAGTCACCTGATCAGGCTCATTTTTGGTGCTTAGATTTTTCAATTGAGCAATGGGATTTTTAAACTAACACCTACAAAGTTAGGTATACCACTCAAGTGGCCTTCTAATGGCAGTTCGATCATGTAAAAATTAGTTAAGATGCAGAGTTAAACCGAACATGGTCTGCAGGTGACTTACTCATTAGACCCGTGGTGCCTCGACTTAGCGATATAAAGGTAAAATAGATTAGCTACCTGACAACAGAAGCTTTCAGTTAAGATTGCGCCTCTTCATGGACTCTTAGTCTTGGTTGTTGGTGATAGAAACTGTAGCTAGCCGTCCAAAGTAACATTGAGAAATGTATCGTCCGCTTGGGAAAGAAGTAGCGGGTGGCCCGTACCCACATGTGTCTGATGGGCCATCCCCATCCCCCCCGTCAAACCAGCCATTTTTCCCCAACTATCACTAATCACTAACCCCTACAACACCTTCTAAAAACCAACTTGAGTAAAATAAAAAACCACTTCAGGAGTTAAGCTCTAATTAATGACCGACGTCCTGTTTTTCTAATAAAAAATTTTGATTTTGATTTAGATTTAGAAGAAAATTCAGTAAAGTCACATATTCAGTAGTTTTCTAAGGTGGTATCAAATTAGAATTCTGCTTGAAAAACAATGCTGAGATATTTTTGATTCCCTGTAACCTACCTAGTTCATAAGTTGTGGAATTAAGTGACGCCTATTGCTTAAGCTTTTATAATTCGGATGGGGTAAGACAGACGATGGGGTGAGTGAAAATAGTTAGTCGGCTTGGCGAGCCTTATATTGCCTAGCTTAAAATTTTCATCAATCCACCTTCCACCTTCTGTGCCCAAGAATTCCAAACGCGAGTTTTCCTAAAATAATCGTTACACGTATGTTGAGATAATTCTCGACAGGCTCCGTGGTATTGATAAGAATAGCATAACGTATGATGAAAATAAAAACTGCCTTTTTAAACTATCAAGGGGTTTGTAAAGTGCCGAAATAATAGGTCATGAAGGCCTATTAAACGCCGAAACTTGGTGGGATTTTGTTCAACTTAAGGAATTCCTTCTGTAAGAAGCGTTGAATCTGATAAAAATGCTAAAACGCTTTAAAAAAAACTCTCTGAAAAGCAAGTAATTCACGCAAAGGGTATCATGGTTCGGTACATAAAAACAAAAAAGAACATCGTAGAACATCGTTAAATCCTCTCACGCCTATTTTGCCATGCAACTAAATAATAATTTTTAAAATACAATATACAGTAGAATAAATCGTGTAGATGAATAATAATATAATTTTATCAAAGATTTTCATCCAGGAAGATCTTTATTTGATTGGAGATATCCAGATTATGAATTTATTTTCCCTCTAATCTGGAGATAGTCCTCTTCTGAACTAGAATTTTTTCCCTCTCTCAGAATTAACTGTTCCTTTAGTTTGGGAGCTTCATTAATTAATACCTTCTCGATGTAGGTTACGATAGCTGCGAGGAATTGGTGGCCCAGGATAAAAGACAGCGCTCATAAGTCCATTTGTCGGCACTTTAGAAGCAGTTTTTTTCAGCCCAGAAGTGACATCGGTAGCATTAGAAGCACGTCTAAGAAGCGCAATACGTGCCAAATCTCCTTCTTCCTTTTGTTGAAGTGTCTCACTTGGGAGAATAATTGCTCTATCCAGCTCATGAGGAAGACCTCGATGTCGACCTCGAATCTGCATAGCTACTATAACAATCTTTCCAATTACTCCAAATTCAGAAGAAAGTGATGCGTTTGTAGTTGTGTAGCCTAAACTTAGCCCTACAGTTCCGTACGCACTAACAATTTCAAACATAATTGAGAAAAGAGTGAAGCGGGAGTCTTCACTTTGAAGACGAGCTCCTTCCGCTATAGCAATGATGAATAGTCCCAAGCAAATGTACCATAAATCAAAAGATAACTGTTGTCGGAGATGGGTAGTAATGTAGCTATGATTTTCTTCTTCCTCTTCCTCCGTCTCAGTTGGTAAACTATAAATACCCAAAGATCGCTCTTCGTATACATTGGTGCGTCTAACTGAGATGGCGATAGGAAAAATTGAGATGTACATCATAATGAGAAAAGAGACTTGTACAGCTGGATGTATCTTAGAGAGATCCACAATAGAGAATCCAGCTGTACGAGTTGAAACTGCTTGGAAAAATCCATTCAGAATTCGAATTCTCATGGGGAGATGTGTTAAAAATTCTTTTCCGAGCTATAATATTATTAGCGAGGTTAAAAGTGACAGTAGGGTCATACGAACATCTAGAATTATAAAAAATGCTACATCTGTTACATTCAAAAGGATCAATACTGCAGTCAGCCAAATTGTTGCAGTTGCAGGAAATAAGAGAGTGAAACAACGGCGTGGATGGTCAAGAAGAAATCTCAACTCCTGTTGAACCCCACTATCATTCGGAGTGATTCGCGCACCAATCCAGATAATTATCCTAAGCATTATAGGAAAGCCTGTGTTTCCAATAGTGATCAGAAAAGACATGACAATCAAAGGCCATGTGGCTAACTGGAAAGAAATCATACTATCCGGCGTAAGAGTATAGCCAAGATCAGTAAAAGCCGAATTTGCTGTGAAAAAGCCCCACCAAACTTTTCCCTGTCCACTTGCCGTGACTACCTCACCAAAGTTTGGATTTTTTAAAATCCATGGTACTAAGCAGATAACTCCTAGTATTGAAAACCCAAAAAAATATGAGACAAGAATCACGGCTAAAGTTTTGAGAGAGCGGTACTCGATACCTCCCAATTCATCTCTTTGTTGTTCTGTAAGGTCCAGAAAAGCCGAATTACGTCCAATCGTAGGTTGCCAACTTAAATAAGGAGCTAAATCTTCTCTTTCTCTTGACATTACAGATTTAATAGTCTGCATTGACACTTTACGTTGAGTTTGAATAGTATCAGATCTCAGAAAACTTGGTTTTCTAATGCGGAAATTCTGTTGTGAATTATTTGCCATGTTGGCATAATCAGCAGTTGAAGACATAGAAAACGATTGATATGTTGAATTCCTTCGAGATGGACCATATTCTGAATGATTCTTGAACTCCTCATTTTTATTTAGTCTTGAATTACTCTGATTTTGAATAGGATTAACTTCATAATATACGTTATGTGGTGCCACACCTGCTTCAGCATCCCGAGGCCCAGGAATTCTTAGAATTTCTCCGTCTCCCTCATCACGTTGCCTTTGCAGGAAAGCTATATGTTCTTCTTGAACTTTGTGTATAGAAAGACGTCCAGCTTTATTCATACTCCCCTCAACGTGAACATGATCTGCAAACTTAATCTGACGTTGCATTGTATCGTTTACTTGACCTTCTGGGAGTGCGTTGCTACTATCCTCTCTACCAAATTTGTTCCATGAGCGCATCTGATTTTGAATTTCAGAAATTTTGTCCTGTTCCTCTTGAGCGAGCGGTGAAGTAGCTAGTTCTGGCTCCGAATTTGTAATTTTCTTCTCATCGGCTTTTATATTTACACTTGCAACATTATTTGTATTCACATTTTCATTTGCAGGTGCACCGTGAATGACAACAATCTTCCGGCCTTTGATTCCACGCTCTTGATAATCAAGATTTTTATCATTAGTTCTTGCTCTCGACAATGTCTTACTGATACTTCGCCTATTTCTTCTGGCCTCCTGGACAACATGCTGAAATTTTTTCTCAAACCACCATAATCGTAAGAAAACAACGGAAGTATTCATCATCATAGGGCTTGTCAATATTGGAATTAGGTAGAGAACAACTTGCTGCCATGTTTTCAATTGATTAACATTTACAGTGTTAAGTCCAGCTTGAGTTGCAGCTCCGCAAGACATAAAAAGCGCATCGATGTAATCAATATTACCAGTGCAATAGATACAAATAGAGCCAAATAAAAAGACGCCAATTATGACAAAATCTATGAGTAGAAATTCATTAGATCTGATTGAGAATTCAGAATTGGAGACTTACAATGCACGGTTATAAATCTAAAATTGTAGTGCTTTAAATTAATACTACGTCTAAGTGCTAAAAGACGGTTTCCAGTTGACTTAGAGGATAACTTCATACTGAGTCGGCTTTCAATATATTTTATACTAGATCAGTGAGTCACGACAAAGCTCCAGTGCCAACAAAGATATAAATCTGCCCATGTGCTGTCGAGTCTCTCGAAAGCCGAGACGGGTAGATAAAAGGCATCTTGTGTCGTGGATTCAGACAACTTGGGGTCTCTATATGCACTGCCGATAACATTGACTGCTTTGGTGGTATCAGAGACCAAACCAAGGCAGCTGAGCAGTGGCTGTTACTCGACCAGGGCATACCCATCGATCACAAGGCTTGCGCTCGCTTGTGTGTCGAGAAGGTTCTGATGACATTTTTGCACCAGGGGTTTGGACTAGGTTGTCGGATATAGCCAGAGAAGGTACGAGGTACGCGCTTTTGTATCATGTTCTTGTCTGATCGGGCATCTTCTTACTCCTCTATATCTCTTGAATTCGTCACGACTGGCTGCGTAATGGCAGTGACTTGGAATTCTATTTTATGCGAATTTCATGAAGTCTTCTCATAAGGGTAATCACAACGAAAGATGCCAGGAGCAGTCATACGCTCCAGGACCCGAGATAGCACATCTGTAGACTGGCCTGTATGCTATGGAAACGTAAAATTATGTCAAGATTTGTTTGATTCCCAAATGAATTATATTAGAATAGGGCCAAATTAATTGCAATTTATTGAGAGTCAGTCAACACGCATTGAAAATAGCTTTAATAGGAAGGGTCAGACATTTCTTGTGAATTCTACACAGCTTTGCCTAGGAAAAGGTGTCGTTGTGTAGGAATTTAGGTTTCCACGTGATGATTAATAATTAAGCAAACCTCACGATGATGTCAAGATTTCTGTCATGCCAAGACTCTCTCCCCCCGTACTGTCACCATCAATATATGTCCAACTGAATTTCTGAACACTTGAAGAATTATCACACTCAATTTTGTATTAAATAGTTAGTATTAGGAAATTGAGGATTGAAAACTGATATTAACAGGCCTTTTAGCTTGTTGATGTAAATTTAAAAACAGATTATTCATCATGTCATAATTCCCTAAATACTCTAATTTTACTGGGAAAATGTTATAATGTGCGGGTTTGATACTAAAATATTCCATCAAATTTTGAATTGGGCTTCAAAGTTGATGGTAGAATTTTGGTGTATTTGGTGGGTTTTTCGATTACTTATTGCCGCGGGGAAAGCGGAGTTCCTTCACAACTTTTTTCCTACACAATTCCTTGTTGGAATTAAACGATAAGTCTGACTGGCCCTAGTAGCTGTTATGACATTGAATGTTTTTTTTTCAGAATAATAAGAAGGATGACCTGAGCTTCCGTGATCTTCACAAAAGTCGCGACTATAGAAGTTTCTCTTTTACATCCGTAACATAGATTGCATGTTCACGGTGTCCCTCAGTTATATAAAGCACCGTCCGTGTGTTCGTGGTAAAATTCTCGGAGAATTCAAAGGAAGAAAATATTCTTAGCATGTGTCATTATCATGAAATAAACCCTCCGACTTCATTTTACATGAGTAGAAACAGTTTGGATTTTACAAATGTTCAGACATGCCGTCTTAGAGCAGAATGTGGGATTCCACACATACGTTTCTAAAGATTCAGAAGTAAATTGGTTGCAATCGTAATGAAGAGGCCACTAAATATGTTCAAAAGAATCCTTATATAAAGCAATGGAAATTGATGTGGTAGCTGTAAATCACAGAAGAAGAAGCTCAACATTCGCACAAACACTGTTAACAAAACATTCGGGCAAAGATAGAAATCTGTTAGCATTTCAAGAATGATCAAAATTAATTGAGCATGAAAAAAAAGAGAAACAAAAACTATGCTGCTGTCATCGGTCAGGAGATAAGAAATTGATCGTGGCATAAAAAACGGCTAAGAAAATTTTGGTGATAGTTGGGGCAGACATTTAGGAATTCAAATATCTACATATCGGAGAAAATCCGAAGAGGAAGAAGCATAAGTACTTCTGGTATTTGCATTTTTATATCCAAAGATTAGCTGCTTGTGAGATCCGATATGGTTTAAACGCCAGAGTGCGTCTCGATATTACATTGCAAATTAAGCCAAAATTGAGTTTAGGCTCCAAAGCTTGTCGTTGTTCCCTTAGCCTCGATATTTTAAAATTCCGAGCTTATCTAGTGTTGCCCTAAAATTATAGTTCTGGTATAACTCTCTGAATAATTCATGGGTCTTGCTAAATCTGAGTAGATTTCAACCTCGCCGTGCTAAGATAAACAGTTCAGATGGACCACAAATGGGTATTCAATTGGCCCATCAACATCTATGTAGGGCCTTTCACATATAAATGTGATGTTGGTTTAGAGGGAGAATGAAAGTAGCAAACCAGCTTCAAAAGAAGTATATCTACAAGTGTTGATGTTCAAATGTTATATTTTCTTAACGAATTTAATATTAACCTTTTACAAGAACTTAATTTGGAGCAAAATATAAATGGGATTTTGAAGCTTCCAAGAGCTTACGATATAAGATCATGACGTTGCTCATTATTTTGCCTTGAAAGAGTTGTAGAGCGCTTAGTTTTATATTTACTTAAAGATGTAACTTATTTTCCTCATTGACCTAATCCAATTTCTAAACTGCTCTCCTCTAATTGTATTCTCTCACTCACAACTAAAAATCACGCTTGAAATTATTAAATAAAGTAAATTGATTTGTTAAAGTATAAGTTAGTTTTTGTAAATTAACAAGCGAAAAGCACGACCCTAATTCAAATAAGACACTGACGAGTAAGTCCCAATATCACTTCCAAAGGCTAATATTCTAATTGCTAGGGACCAATCAATGCATAAATATGTATGTGGGATAAAAAGCCAAATAAAAATCAGGTTTAAGGTTTAAGTTAAAGTAATTGGCGGTTGTTTAAAAAATGGAATTGTAAAACATTTGATTGTGGGGACTTCGGACTTCGGGTGTTCCCGGATCTTATCGCGTAGTATGCTGCGTGCTGGCCGCGGTAAGATGCGTCTGTGACATTCTCCCCGTCTCCCATTTAAAAGCTAATGTGTACAGCCCGAGTCGTGATACACGCCATCCCCCCTATTGATATATATCATCCCCCCATGTCAACTCTAGAGCGTTGAACAGTAAAACATTTTCGATTGTCGCTAACCATATATATTTATAATTATTTACGCGCTACTTCAGATTAGAAAACAAAAACTACTTCTGCTGCTATCACGAGTCCTTATTCGTGGTTTCAAGCGTCGTAGGACTACTGCATATGGGATGGTCTTAAGTTTATTGCAACCACAAGGCATTTAAGTTTAATGAATGACAGTGGGCATGTTCAGAGTCAGATCTTCACAATTCAATTATTGAGAAATCTATTTTATGACAACTCCTTCATTAACATTGGCATACTTCCGCTATTTATATTTCACAGTAGAAGCAGACCTGAAGGTATTATGTTACAGTCTATTTGGGTTGTAATGCCGCGAGAAAGACGTAAATAACTGAGTAGGCCATAGGGGCTTCTCCGTAGTTAGACCGTTCTTTGTCCCAAAGGTTTATGTTAGCTATCAAAGGAAACTTGCCCATGATAGACTGTTACAAATAGACAGCGTTGCTGGCTTTAGTCACTTCAGAGTTGTCGACAAATCATTGTTAGTGATTTTATTTAAGACTGTGAACGTGAAAGGCATGATTATAGATTTATATACTCCCTAGGCAGATGACTAGATAAGCCGAAAAACTGAAACACTGTATTGTATGTATTTGATAAAGTACGAATATGATATCATTCTTTTCATTGAACACTACCCTAAGGGGCCTTGGGGAAAAGTAGGGATGTCCAGTCCTTCATTTCCCCATGAGTAAATTTGAGAATTTAGACTTCCCACGTGATGATTAATTAGCAAAAACCACACCAAAATATCCAGCATCACAAATTTCCATCTCAAAATTTGTGCGAAACCAAAAATGAAGTTCAGAACGACCCTATTTATTACGTAGCTAAGCTGATTCATTTCATCTATGGAAGACTGTCCTCTATTCTGCTGGAATATTCCATTTAAAATTTGAAATCACACAACAAAAATGGCTAATTTATGTGATGTGGAAAAAAAAAAGGTTCAAAGAAGCCTGTGACTCCAGTCATAGGAGGCTTGGACACCAGAGTCATATCAGGCGCATATATGTATTTGTATCTCCCTAAAATCCCCAAATCCGACAATTAGCGAATAGGTATCGCTGATCCATCTATTCTTGAAAGATAGTGAAATGCCGGAATATCTGACAATTCTCCATAACATAGAGAGCTAACTTATTGTCACTCCATACCCCCGAAATTCATGTGAATGATATCTTCTCTTTTGCTGAGTGATGCATATTTCTATTGGCTTTGAAGATAAAATATCTGGCTCATAGGGGATACTTCCAAACTTAAAGCCTCAACAAGAATTTATGAGATACAGTGTAGTTATAACTAGTGGCCTTATCTCTGCACCAATGCGTTACTGTAGTGACAGAATATGTAAATGTGCAATGAGGCAATGAGGGGGGATGACGAATATTATAATTCGTACTATATAGAGGTTACAAAGACGTCATTTATGGATATTTGTAGTCCCCACCCCAAAGTATTTCTAGGATCATAATGAACTAACTGTTCAATTCAAAATACGGGTAGTTAAATTAGAGTAATCATTAATTGCGTTCTCTCATAGACTGCATGATACAAAAAAAAGAAAATATAAAAAAAATCCCTATTTAATCCTGTGGAATGCGCCAGTGAATAACCAAAATCATACATCATTATATATCCTTTATACCCACAATAGACTCTTTATTTTTTAGACATTCGTCTGAAATACGGAGGTTCCTCTTACTCGCTCTTTCCCATTACGCATGTTTTAATCTAACTCATCAGTTTCTGCCTCAACACTATCACATCCTTCAATGCTAGGCAGTACAGTCTTGCCTAGACCCCCTTCTTCATCTACCGTACACTCATGGCTTTTTTGCGAGTTAACACTTAGCCTTAGATCCTCATAGCTTTTTCTGTTCTTCATACTGTTTACAATCTTTCCAAGGCTAACATGGATCTTAAATAAGGCATTGCGACTAGTGGCATCATGGAGGAAGTTTTTCTCTATAGCCTCGGAAGCGAGAGAAAAGGTTTCCTGAAGAAGAGTCGCGGTTGAACTAGGTGAGATGTGAAGTTTACCGAGAAGCGATGCTAGTAATTTTTTCTCTTCTCTTGAGATAGATGAACTCAAGCGTGTAATGAGATCTTTTGCGAATTCAAGATGCACATCACCATCAACACTTTTCTTCTTTAAAACCTCATCTAATGTAGCCCGATTGCAGTTGATATAGCATTTTCGCGGGTCCGTCCAATCTACAAGATGGGCTCCAATTATTGACATACTTACCATTTCTAATCCAGCTTCAGCTTCATCCTCATCATTTATTGTTTCTCGAGCTTCAAAAAGTTTATGAAATGCGTCAAGCCCTGCAACACGAATCCGATCCTGGTTCTCCTTACACGAATAGGCATACACAGGCAAGAAATATGAAAGAGTTTGGCGCACACTTTGGTTCTGAGCAGAGGAAGGATCGAAATATATTACGATTAAGACACGCAAAAAGTCATTTGCAGCAGGTGATGTTTCTGAAATAATACGTCCAAGTAATAGTTTAGCAAGTGCATTTGTAGCTACTGCTTGAACCTCGGGGGTTTTGTTACCGGATTTAAGAGCTTTTAAATATACTTTCAAAAGTAATGGGTTATTGTCCAATAAATATGCACCATATGTAACAAGTAAGTCCGTAAGAATCTGAAGCGCTGTTATCTGTAAAGCTGGATGACCTTTTGTAAAAAAATGCATAAACAGTGTTAGATTTTCTTCAGCTAGAGATTTATCAAGAAGTGCACAAAGACCAAGACAGAGTAAGCCGCGCTCCCGGACTGGAGCCTCATGCGAGCGAACCGCAGGTACAACGAGATTATTTAGCATAGCAACGAGATCTGTATTTTGTTGGAGTTGTCCTTCAACATTTTCAAGCATGCACTGAACAATATGAAGGCATTTTATATTAATCATAATTTCTCGAATAGCCTTTTCCTGGTCTTCTTTCCCGATTTCATTTGTATCATCAGAAATATTTTTCGATGTGATCTCTGACTTTGCAGAATGAAACGATGCATCGTTATTTTCAGTGGCTGCATCATCAATGATAGTATCGTGAACATCTGCTACCGCTTCAAGAACAACACTACAGAATTCACGCTCACCCGCTGCATTTCTAGCACAAATACCTCGAAGAGCTATAACAATAAGTTTTGTAATCTCTTCTGGTAGATCGGGAATGGAAAGAGATTGACGAAGTAATGCAAACATTTTTCTTCTGCCCACTTCGTCGGAGTAGTCTAATGTCTTTGCAATATGAAGAAGCTGCTCAACAATAAATTCTTGCTCAACAGTATCTTCTTCATCTTCATCAACTTCAGAATCACAACGTGGTGATCTATTTAGAGCATCCACAAGAAGTTGAATGTATCTTTCCAAGTAGAAAGCTAATTTCATGACTTCAGGCATTTTTTCCTCTATCATGGCTTCGTATTTGCTACCTTCTTTAGATTTACAAAAATCATTCAAAGTCCGTGCCATAAAGACCGACTCAGCTGTAAGAGTATTCCAAAAATTATCATCAAATGAAACTTCATTAGTATAATCGGGTCGACCGCTCCAAAACCCCTTCATTGCCTCTAAGGCCACACCACTTTCAATACCTGAATTAACAACATCAATACGTTCAAGTAATTCTAGAAGAGCATCAAAGTTTGGATGCTTTATCTCAACATCAGTCGTAGCTTGTGGGTTTCTTTCGCTTTCTATAGAAGAGGCACAATCATTTATCCAACGTTCTCGGAAAAGCTTATGGGTGGCCTTTCGAACATTTTCATCTCGGTCTCTCATTCCCCATCTAAGTAGCTTCTCGCGCATAGATAGTGATAGATGTCTAAAATCACCAAGAGCAGGTAAGAGCCTGGAATACAAGGCTCTCCGGGTATTTTGGTCTTGATCTCTTGCTCGCTCTAATAAAAAAGGGAGCGTATTTGGTAGAATAGGCATATTAGTAAGTAAGGATCTCCGTACATCTGCAGATGGATCATTCTGTAGAACACCACAGAGTTTTTGTATTGAGCCTTCATCGTCATTCTCACTTTCACAATCATTAAGATCGATATCTATATCATTTGCTGCTAGCCTACTAAGACCTAGCACTGCCTGAGCTCTAACAATTGCTTCTTTATCGTAAATTCGCTTCTGTAAACCTTGTTGAAGCCGCTGAAAAAGATCATCATCGATTGTATTTAAGGAATTGATAATATGAGAAATAAGCTGAGTACTTCTATAACGAACGGATTTATCTTTAGCAGTTAAAAGCGGTAAGATTATATCCATTAAGTATGAAATGAGTCTTGAATTTGGTGTGCCCGATACCGGTTTCCCATCACCCTCAATTGGTTTCTCAATTTTATTATCATTCTCATTGGCAAGCCTTAAAAATAATCCAACAAAACGTATAACTCGATCACCAACCGTTTCGCTCTTCTTTATTGGTAATGCACGAAGAATACATCTCACAAACTCATTTTTAAACTGATCCTCGTTAAAACCTTCGACCTTATGTAAATCTTTTTTACCATTTTCAAGTTCACGGCAGCAGGCTTCCTGGATCTGCGAAGTTTAATTACTAGTTTACGATGTCCAACTAAGTTTCGCTGTGCATCTGAGAATATTGTTGTTATTTGCGCTCTTAGTTCACTTCCAGGCGATTCTTCGAGGAATTGTAAGGGAATTTTCGATGCCGTTGATGCTCGAGAGTTGAGGGTTTGAATAGAAGCTTTATTTGGCACTGATTTGAAATTTTGTGATCGCGATTTAGAGATTCTCGTAGGCATCTTGAAATAGTTTGGTAGGAGAGAGTCAAAGTACAGGTTTCAAGCAATTATCCTATTATCCTACTCCGACAAGTGTGCCAAAAATAAACAATTTAAAAAGAATTGTTGACCCGGCAACAATCCTAAGAACAAGGAAGGAAACAAAGAGTTTGATTGGCTCTGGCTGAGATTAAGATCAATTAAAATCTCAAATCTCTAGTTCTGAATTATCCTTAAACCATGCTTTTATGCATTGAACCGCCGAAGTATGGAACCCCAGTCTCAGTGCTATTGCTTGCAATTCCAACAAATCAAAGGTTGGACTTGACTACTTATTAACCCCCTGTAAGACTAATTACCTAGTATATATTGGCAAACTTTTTTCACTTGACCTTTTAATAAGGCCGATAAACAGTGATAAGTATTCTGTAGATCAGGTTCTGAAGCCGCCCATTCTAGATGCAGCTCGTTCTCAAAACAACGAAAAGTGTATCACATACGGTGGGAAGATTTTGTAGAGGAGTCATTTAAGATCTTGAATTTGAAATTCTATCAGTATGACACTGGATCAATAAAGGTTAAAAGCAGCTACATGGAGTTGGCAAAGTAAAAGGACGAGAAAAAAAAATTTAGGCTGCTCTACCTCTACTATTAATGTCGATATGTCGCCACCGACGACGTTAATGTTAGCGTCAACGCGTGCAAACACTACGGCTTCCAAATGTAGAATCTGTACAGCCCATTATATATCGCTCTGAGGCTCTATATAGTTCAGGAAACTTATAAAAAGCTTCTAATATAGTCCTGCCCAACAAGTCTACACGAAACTTATTGAAGCATGCCGAAGACGCTTTTGATGAGGCTTTAAATTTCATGATAGGACGCGAAAAAATCGCTGAAGAATACTCTAGAGCATTAGATCAAGCGACTAGTCGTATTCAAAAACTAAGACTAGAACAGGCCATGCCCATGGAGACAATCTATTGAATGATGAGAACAGTCATGTTGGGCTTTCAGATTAGATTTATGCAACAAGGTAGGATCAAGTTAGCAGGTTCAAAGCCATCTTGCGCTGAGGCAATCAAGACCTATCTTTCTAAATCTCCCCAAAAAATCCACCTCCAAAGCCAAGCAAATCACTGCCTAACTACACAACCTGCGTTTGCAAAGTAGACAATAGAATTTTTGTACGCCTCTCTGAAAACCAGCCTTCTCGAGCACACTATATCCATGATGTCAAATTAGTTTTTGTCAACAAACTAAGACCCTGGGGCGTTACAGTGAAAACTGTTTAGAAAGTTAAATCTAAATTGGATATATTCCTAATGGATGAGAAAGAGGCGGAGCAGTTTCTTAAAAACTCACAAAATATCACCTCAGTCTAAGGCGGACAAATGAAAATAGCGAAGAAATGGATTACGTAATTGATCATATATATTTTGGATATTGAACTCTCTGAACGGTAAACCTCGGGACTTTATAGAAGAATAGGCACGAGTAGAAGTAGAATCAATCGCTGACTTACTATTTATTAAGGTCGCATGGTCCAAAAAACTATTCTCGCGCATTTCAAAAAAGTGATAAACCCTTTCAGGCTATTTGGCACAAGCTCTATGATTCGAAAAATAATCGAATCTACAAAAACCAACTCAGTGCCCCGAGTGCCGGGCTTTCTATGACACCAGACATTAAAATTTGAAACGAGATATAAACAGTGTATAGTGCTTTTGAACATCCCAATTACCAAGAAATTCAACGTTGCGTAGATTGCAAAGGCCCACACCCTACTACTGAGGTGGACTGCCTGGCACGTCCGAATGTCAAATTTGGCAAGATAATCCTTCCCTCCCAAGTGCAAGTCAAAAGAATTCACCAGGCCGGTCACCCTTTACGGCTATTGGTCAATCAGCCATGAAAGGATACAGAAAAAGCTACTACATTAACCTAATGAGAAGGATAAGAAAGAATATTTAACACGAAATCCTGAGAATTTTTCAGGCTGATTCTGCTCGAGGAAAAACTAATCACGATTTGGCTCTAGCTTTGGCAAAGTTTGAATCAGCTGATGTGATTCTAACACATGATCCTTGGAGTTTTTCACGACGAAAAAAGAAGATAACTAAATAACACAAAAATTATATGTTCTTTGCCCTGAGGACTTGTGGGAGTCGCCCACGAGTGATGATTTAAGTAAGGAAAGGTATAAAAATTTAACTTACACAGTTAAATACAAGAGATAATTGTTGGTTCGAAATTCTAGGAGCTTCCCCCCACAGATCACTGTAGTTTATGCATACAGACCTTCCCAAGAACCAGGAGATGGTCCTACAACTACAGCACTGAAAAACTGGAAAGTTTCCTTTTAGGTCCCTTAAAGCTGGAGACTTTAATACAATACATCCATCATGGGACTTTCAAGCTAGTGACTCAAGCCGAGCAGAGGACTTGGTTAATTGGTAAAAAGAAAACCCGCTATTTCTGTCCGCTCCCTATGACGAGAGCACACATGATAAAGGCATCACCCTAGATATTGTATCCACGAATATTATGGGCACTCAATTTATTATTGAGAAATATCTACATATCACCTCAGTTCTTGAGATGCTGTTAACTAATTTACCGCACAAAGGCTACGTCAATAAGGACTCAGAGAATAAGTTCTTGCTATGATCAGATGCTACTTAAAAACTTATCTTAGATATCAAAGAAATTCTTAAATCTGACGAAATACTATTACAGGATTTAGATAGTACTGCTGTCACGATCACAAAATATATTAAAGCCATAATGGAACGATTTATGCCAAGAAAAAGTTATAAAATGTATGGAACAAAATGGTGGAATTTAGATTGTAGAGAAAAAGAATAAGCAAATCGTAGAGATCAAATTGGGAGACGCTACTACGAAGAAAAACGCTCTTAGAAAACTACAAGAGTCGCGAAAGAATCTTACCGGCTGAACCGTACTTTAAACGTAAAACGCCCCTGAGATATTTTTAAGATAAGTCGATGGCACAAAAATACTACTAGTCTCTCTGGTCCACCAATAAAACACGAAGGTCAGATATTTGAAGATAGGTAAGGCTTTGGTCCTTACAAAAGCCCTCTTTCAATGAAGAGCCATGGATGATGATATCTTAGAAGATAAAATACCACCAGGACATCAAGCTGGAGTTAAGGTACAAAATAAGGTTGATAAACTTGAAGTTGAACGTTGCCTCCTACATCTGTCAAGCCCAGCTCCATGAGCTAGTAAGATATATGCAGGGATACGGGATACTCCGTGTATGCTGGGACGAAATTAAGCACGCTGTTGTGACTCTTTATCAGCGATATCTTAAAAGGGGATATTATCCAAAGGCTTTTAGGAGAGCAGATATAGTTTTACTTCCCAAATCAAGTAAAAAAGATCTCAGTGTCACGGGATTAATCCGTTTGTAAAATATTGGCTATGCCAATGCCTTCTCTCTAGAGAGAAGGCTCCAAGAAGAGATGGATAAAGATGGAAGAGAATAAAAGAGATTTGAAGAAGTGAAAAGGAAGAGTATTCAGAACCTCCCGGAATCTTGAAGGACATCAATAGTGTATATTAAAAAAATAGATAGCCAGGCATCTTTCTTCTGTAGATTTTTACAATATGTAGCCGGATTAGTTGATGTTGATGTACAACAGACAAGTCCAGAGCAAGTCTAGAATAAAATCAGTATATTGTCAAAATCTACAGAAAATTATATCTGGCTATCACTATTGTTTACATACAGTGTTGATGTCTTTCAAGATTCTAAGAGATTCTATACACCCCTCCATACTCTTCTATCTCCTACTATCCTTATCCATCTATTCTTATGGTCTTGTGTCTGGAGACAAGGCATTGGTATAGCCAATCTTACACAAACAGGTCAATCCCGTAACTCTTAGCTATGTTAAATCATAGCGCCGTATAGCACTTCTGTTATGTATAGGGAAAGGACTTGAGAGACTGATCGCTAGACGTCTCAGCCATGCAGCAATATTTCAAAGGCTCCGATATCTCTAATCCTTTTCATATTGTATACGAAATCTATTCTCCAAATAGGCGATCAAAGAAAGAACTTTAGCTACGCAGCTGATGTAGTAATACTAAAATCAGGCCACACTCTCACAGAATGCACCGAAAAATTGGAGAGAATAGCCTAAATTTTGTTGAAGTGGGCATCACAGCATGCTGTATCATTTGACTCTCGAAAAAATCAGCTCCCAAATTTAACAGTAACTTAAAAGCCTAAAAAGTGTTCTGGAATATCGCTTGGAGAAATTTAATTCAGGAAAATTAAGTAACACGATGACTAGGGGTTTGACTGTATAGGAAACGATCTTTTCTCACATACGAAAAACTAAGCTGCAAAATTATGGGAGTGACAGCATACTTAAGACATATACAAAATATAACGGAGGGATCGCCCTCGTACCTACTGCGGCAGGCTATAAGATCATAAGTTCTCCTTGTAACTCTCAATGAGACCGAGCCCTGGCGGCTAGAGGACCGTATCTTAACATGGAGGAAAAGACTTCCAAGAACTTAAGCAAAAATGTGATCATCAAATTAAAGTATTCCCCAAAGTTATTAACTCAAGCCTCAGGGTAATACTCCCGGTCTATCGTACTATCCCTATACCCATACCTCACCGCGAATGTGGAATCCTTCCAATTGAGATTCTTTTAGAAGAAATAAGGTTAAGGAAAGCTTTACGAATTCGGAATTTAGATCATTATCACACCATGAGAAGAAGAGTATATGGCAATGCGATTACTAGACTTACTAAAAATACTCCCTCACTTCCGATCTCAACAGACGCAAAGTTTGCTAGTCCAGATAAGGAACTCCTAAACTCTACATATACTTAAAACCTATCAAATATGAAATATACGTTACCAAGACGGTGCTTTTTCAAATGAAGGCAAGACTGGGGATGTTTTCGTACTCTATCAGGCAGAAAGCTTCAAGATTTATTATAAAGTAGAACCTATCGTTACGGAAATAATAGCGATCAATCATGAAATTAAATGGTAGCTCAAAAAGCTCTCATTCGCTTTGCCACTAATATTGCCGTGTTCGCAGACAAGTAGACGGCAGCAAATATCGTGAACGAGAAAGATAGCCTATCTAGCACAAAGGAAATACCTCGTATAAAAACGTTCCTATACGACATACTTCCATTGATGAAAGACAAAGAGGATTGGCGTGTTCTTCCTAATGTTCTCCACGGATTGAAGAACATTGGATTCAAGATGGATAGTATTTAAATTCTTGTTAGACGGCTTCGAAGTCTGACTCTATGTTTACATAAGTGAAATTAGAGCCACGTGGAAATTTATTTAAGAGAGAAGTGGAGAGCTCAGCAGCCTTAGTTCACTCCAAATACACTCTTATCACCAAACTCTCATATTAATTTTCTTGAAGAGCTAGGATAATCATACTTTTCAGAATTTGCTCCAACTTCAACCATTTGATCAAGAGAAAACATTTCATGGATCAGACTATTGGCTCTAGAATGGTGAGTGTATTACAATAGTGAATTTTTTCTGAATTTAACTAGGAAACTCAAACTGTTTAAGCTACTATACATCTAAGTGGTAAAATTTATAAAAGCAAGATGAATTTCGTTATGCTTTTAGGCATATATCTATATCATATTCCCCGAGGTATTATATATTACATTTCGTTTACATCTAATCTCAAAAGCTTAGACAAAGTAAAACTTTGTGGATCTTTCCCTTGAATGGCATGTACCTCACGCCAGACTGATTGAATGCTTTCAATATTTTCCTCTAAATCTGCAAGTTTCTCCTGCAATTGCTGTTTATGCTGAAAAGTTGAGTCTAATATCGGCAATGCCAGTCTTATTCCTTTGACAACTAAGATATTGAGCATCAACCAATGCAACCACTTGGCTATCTGCGACTGAAGAATTTCTCTTTCATAGTTTCTACTCTTGATCGCCTTTGTAAGTTCTTCATCTTTCTGGGTATTCCTCAAATTTTTTACCATATTCTCAAGGTCTTGCACAGTTTGTGCTTGTCTTACATCATTACTAGTTGGTAGTAATGGCGTAGCTATTGATTTACAAACAAACTCAGTTGCATACTTTGCGACTCGGAGATCTTTATCTTTGTTGTCTTTAAACTTGGAAGCTCTAAGTGCAGCTATACATAAGGGAATACCTAAAATCTCTGGATGATTACGCTGATGTATACTAATATTTTTATATTTACTGCCAGTATACTTTTCATCTTCTAACATTTCGAGAATTTGCTCTGCCATAGAAAGTGACTTGCTAACACATTCAATGGATTTATCCTGTTCAAAGGCTTTAAAGCATATCCAAAATAAGACTGTCTTTGTGAAATTTGGATGGCTAAGATCCATTCCCGTATCTTTTGTTCTTCGCAAGCACTCTAGTATCACATTTTGACGACCATTGATACATGCTGTTCGCACAAGTTTTTCGGCAATAGGTAACTTCATCTTGAATCCAGTGTTCTTTAATCCATGGAGAACATTAGGAAGAACACGCCAATCCTCTTTGTCTTTCATTAATGGAAGTATATCGTACAGAAACATTTTTATACGAGGTATGTCCTTTATAACATTAATATATTTAAGCCTAAATTCTTCTCCAGCTATTCTTGCGGTTATCTTTTCATTTTCCAACATAGAAGCATACTTCTTATTGTAAACGAGAACTTGTTGATTCTTTGCAAGATGTCTTGGAAGAACGGCAACTGCACGAAATTTTTCTAGTCTTTCTTCTAACTCAGAATTCAGTACACCGGACATTTTAGGTACAGGTCCTACTCAGTAATTAGTCGATATATTACTGGAAATAGATACATCTTGCAAACCAAGCTTTTGTAGCACCGACGATGTCGATAACTTTTGGCCCTTTCTTGATATTTGTATGTAGGCATATTGAAATGTATTTCTAGAGGATCGGAAACCTCCGAAGCATTTAGGAATATTCATGCTATCGGAGGTTGTAACCGCTTGATCATCAGTAACAGATTGTTTTTAGTGGCGCTATTTCTCAGCCTTGTCTATTCTAGAAAATTGAAAATTGAATCGCATGGGTAGTCTTGGCATTGAAAACAAATCTTGAGCGGAAACTAATTATCTCACAGGTAAACATTATTCTACTTCTTGGAAAAAAACGGTAACAAAAAAACTGATGTACATCTGTACACTTTTTCACAAAATTTTTTAGTAATTCTTTACTTTGACTTTAGTTTTTCGTTTTCGATCTCTAGGCTCCTCAAGTTATCCCTTGTATATTCAAATTTTACCTGTAGGCCTATTCGTAGAATACGATTCACTTGACCTCATTATGTTTAGAAGGATATCATTTCAGCAAAATCTTGAATCTTTAAATTCACATTTAAACAATACACGGCGCGTGAGGTTTCGAAATGTCATCTCCAGATACACGAGTACATATCACAAATCAGTCAGCTTTTCTAAAGTTCAAATACCACGTCCTGGTGACTTTAAAGTTGGTGAGAATCATTAGAAGCTTATTTGATTGAAATTCATATAAATCTTATTAATTTCGATTAGTCTCCAGAAAGATAACGGTTTACCCGCCACCACCATCACCAGCACAGAAATGTAAGGAACCAGTTAAAGACCTCACTTCAAGTCAAATATCAATACTGGATCCGACCGGCGCTCGAACTCATCTTTTTTCGCGTGCAAATCCCGAGGCTGCTAAGGTAGGGGATGTGCTTCTCGTGAGACTGAGAGATGGTGAACCATTTGCTGGTGTATGCATTAATATTCGCCGTCGTGGTGTTGATACAGCAATCTTGTTACGCAACCAGCTAACTCGAGTCGGTGTCGAAATGTGGTACAAAATTTATAGCCCTATTGTTGCAGGCATTGAGGTTGTTCAGAGGCGGGTTAAGAGGGCACGTAGAGCCCGTTTAACGTTCATGCGGAAGCCGAAACATGATATGGGGAGTGTCCAGAATATTTTACTGGCATATTACAGGTCCAAAGGAGCACTCAGGGGTGGTTCAGGAAGCGTAAGAAACGAAAGTAAAAAGAGTAACAGTGGTAAAAAAGGTAAAAGATAATAATAGCTTCGTAAATACGCATGGAGTTGTCAAAGATTTTCTATTGACAAAAACATATTCGTAATCGACGCCCAAACCCATCCAACTTTTTATTTTGGTATCAAGGATTCTTTCGCCAAGCATAAAGAAGACAAGCAAAGTAGTACTTACCTTTTCAGGATACCTATTCTTTCAATCGGATTCGCTTGCGTTTGACTTGCTATTAAACCTCCTAGTGCAATTTTTGTGAAGCATTTACAAAACTTTCCTCGGAAAATATTCTTTGGACTCTTTAATAGGAATGCTAAATTAATAAAACGTCGTTTTGCAACCACTGTTGGCACATGTCGTTAGTTGTAGGTCAGAACGATTGGGATCTGAAGGTTTGGTTTCCATATGGCTTCTGTTGGCGAAGTCTGTCGGGTATAATCATTTGATCTCTATATTCAAATTAAATCGATAGATCATACCAGTCAATCGAATTTTAAATTATAATTCCAGTGCTGATCTGATCAAATTTTTTGGAAAGGACCTAAGAAAATACAGTAAAGATCAGGCTTAAGCAACCAAAAGGGCAAACGGCAATTACAAATAACTGCTGGCTGTAGCGACTATTTATACAGAGATAATGAACCTCTCCAAAAGCTGAATTTCAAGTTATAAAATTTAGTTAGGGCAAATTGCTCTATATGTTATGGTTGCTTATCTGTCTTAAATCGATTATACAAGAGTATTATCACCCATAGCATACATATCAAAAAAATTGATACAGGCCGAATATGATTATAAGAAATTTGATAAACGGTTACTTGCTGTGGTCTCAGCGTTAGAATAATGGAGAGAAGAATGAATGTATTTAATAAAACTATTTCATAGCTCTTTCATACAACAAGAGTCTCAAGTATTTCACGAGATCCTAAAAACAACTAGAATGACAAGCCCGATGGAGTTATCTTCTCCCTCGGTTTAATTCTTACCTTAAGACCGGAAATGTATGTATGCACACTCGCAAGGGGGAAAAAAACATCTAATAGTATATAAAAGATGAAAGTTCAAAGAGTTCTGAGAAGATGGCATTCAATTGCACTGGAATCAATGTTTTGTTCAGAACCACTCAAGGTAATCTCAACTATTTTGTAAGCGTGTCATATCCTTTAAATAGACTCTAAATCAGAGGCCGTTCCATTACGCTTCAGTTCTCGTTGCTACTTCCCCCCCTTACCAAGAGGAGGTATCGCGATCATTATTATAACTTGCATCGATATTCTACAGATATTGTCTCGATCCATCCATTCTAATATAGAGAATTAAATTAAGATTGTCATATCTGTGAGTAGTTTCGTACGTTTTGGCGCAATACCTATTGGCAACATAACACATAACACGCCGCTAGAACTCAATCCCGACTACAAAAACAAATTAGTTTATTCCATCATCAAGCTTCTGAGCCACTAATTCTAATTCTAATTCTTTCCTTTTCTTTTCTCTTGTTTTTTTTTTTTGATAGGGAGTTGTGTATTGATTGATATCTAATTATTCGATAAATCTTTAATTGAAATAAAAGTTTTTGTGCTTGATGCTAATTATTTACTTAAGCCAAGCTTGAATTTTTTCATTTTTATGAAATATAAGAAAATTTTTAAATGTAAAAAATGTAAAATAGTTTCAAAAAATTTGTTCGGCCAAAAAAAAATCAAAATCAAAAAAGTACAATTCTCGAATATAAAATTACTATTTCTTTCTTTTTAATAGATGATAATACCTCGGGCTTCTTAACAATCTCAATTTTGTAACAGCAACAGAGAATGCTGAGTCAAATCTTTGCATTCATCTCAGCCTTTTTTATACGATACTTATTTTTTGTTCTATAAATGTTATTTCACTTCAACTTGTGTTCGGAATTAAAATTAAATAAAATCATAAGGGCCTAATCCGGGATCGAACCGGAGACCTCTTACATATTTGGATTACCCAAAGCAAGAATTCTACCACTGAACTATCAGGCCTCTGTACCAATGATGGTGATAAATACTAATATAATATAAATCAATGCTATGATGCAAATTTAAGTATTTGATTTCATCAAAACGAAGATCAAATGTCAAGAAAATGCAGGCTCGTAAAATGATCTCCGTAATAGAGGTCACATTCAGAGATATCTTGTAATTATCATTACTTGATTTATCATTCAATTTTACAGTATACCATTTTGAACTCACAAGTTGACTGACCTGACCACCAATACATTTCATGACAGAGCTGAACATGAAAACAATAAACATTCTTTTCCTTGCACAAACAAAACATGAATAAATAAAAGCGTAAATAAAAAAAATAGGTAGTAGAAGACCACAAAAGGTAAGTAATATGAATGGCCTGTAAGGCACACCTTCTGGCACTGCGGCTTCCATTTCAATATGAATAAGTGGTTGGTGCTCACCGTTAGTTAGGTGGTGGTACTATGTTTAGCTAATACAAATAGTCAAAGCTAGATGGCATTCTTTGCGAACTGAGTGGTTAGACAGTAGAACCTGTAATCTTTCGACCTCGATATTGGTTTTCTAATAATGCATTGAGCATTCGTACTCAGCTGAAGTAACCCTGCAGCCCAAAAGCTCCGTAAGTGGGACTGTGGAGTCGTTACTTTAGAATTGTAAGTCTCATAGTTCCACAAGTTCTGGAAGGTCTTTATCTGTGTCAGTAGGTTTTTTCGGGAGGCAGTAAGATTTGTGTTAAGTTCAAGAGGCAAGATTGATTATCTAAATTTCTGGACGAACATTTTGGTTGACCCACCAGTATGAATGGATCAAATGCTTTTTTAGCTCTTGTCTCTCATCCTGATAGGCCTTTACCTTATATGTACCAAGCAATCTATGAGTTAGTCTAAAAATATTAATTCAAGTCGCTATGTCCAAAGATGAATGAACAAGCTTGCCGCTAGGGGTCTTGATTAGGTAGTAATTTTAGGCAGCCTGTGGGGAATTTTATTTTATATTTTATCAATGCTTTAGCCAGCGTACATTGCATTGTATATGACACGTATGGAAGACATCTAGAATACATAGTCCTCCAAACTACAGCAATGCCCACCCGGTGCCTGATTTCTCCCAATACACCATCCAGATGCTAGTTACATTAGGTCGAATGGGTAGGAACGTATTCACTAAGACCCAAAAGGCCACAGACAGAGGGAAAACCTAAGGAGAAAACCTCAGCCATTCCTCCCGTACTCTTTTTTCGACGAGCAGCCGCAGTCCCCCTCCAATAAGCCATACAGGAATCCAACCTGTCACTCCTAGAAAGTCTAACCAGCACCTGACCACTTGCGCCACCAGCTTATTTTCAGTAGGGTTTATGTATTTGGAAGTGCAGAGCCCTTCACTCTGACTTCCTGGGACAGTCTGTGAAGGGCAATTGACGAACGGCTAATACTACGTTGGTGATTGTCACAAACTGTCCAACTTTTCTATACCTATCTACAATGAAAAAGGAGCAATTTATATATAGCCCTACCCATATTCGCCCTTACTGGGCAATATGTAATTACCCGAATATTGTTCTACGGATTTCCCACATCATTTGGAAGACAGTAAGATCGACTGCAGATTTACGAGGTAAAGCCCCAAATTTTTGGGATGCTAAAACTTTATACTTTACTGAAATCCAAGCAAGTTTTTTTGCAATGAGACGTTCAAGTCCTTCCCCGATAACTAAGAGAAGGGCTATAGGTTTGTAAGAGCATGGTGATGATAGGTCAGGCTTGTTTGGATTTTGCAGCATGACAAACGTTGTGTTTGAGAAACATTTAGGATGATGACCAGTTAAGAGACATCCCGAAAAGAGTGTATAGATATGTTCTTTTACAAGGGGCCAAGCTATCTTCAGAATAAAAAATAAAATTTCGTCTGAGTCAGGGGCGGTATTATCCGCATGTAGAATAGAGTATTGAACTTCTTGAAGAGTTATAGGCGGCAGTGAAATAGAACGAACAGGGATAAATGGGGTTTGGAAGAAAATATCGCCCACATCTGTAGAGTAATCGAGAAGGTTACTTAGCAGAGCTTGTCTTTTCTCCGCAATAGTGGTGGCAGGGGGACGCTCAGAAGTTCTGTAATCTACCAGTGGTGTTGAGCGATAGATTCCTCTTGATTTATGCAATTTAGTCATAGCAGAAATATCTTTACCTGTACTAGCTTGATCCACCTTAGCTCTGAAGGACTCCTTAGCTTTTTTAATGACGTTTCGATGTGTTTTTTTAGCGGATTTTTGTTCTTCAGAATTGAAGCCTAGTTTTATGGGTTTAACCCCTTACAGCGTCATTGGCTACGCCAATGCTACCCCCAGTCACGGGAAAACTCCACACGAAGAGAAATCTGTTGAGTGAGTATAAAAAGGGGGGATATTGTTGAATACATAAGATTTGTATTTATAGTAGTAGATAAAACAGATAGATTTCCTTTCGGTAGATTTTGGTAATTGACTGATTTATTATCTGGACTTGCTCTGTTGTCACCAACATCAATTGATCCGGCGACAGCTAGCCAGTTTTGAGATTTATATGTCTGACGAGCGAGTTTGCAAGCTTGATTCCACCATGGATTTCCCTTGTTATATCCATGTGAGCGTCGTGCCGCCCCTGAATACGCAACAAGGATAGCTAATATTATATCTCCTGTGGATTTGTACAAGAAGTTAATTGATGGA
Organism: Erysiphe pulchra; assembly: GCA_002918395.1. NCBI lineage: Eukaryota > Fungi > Ascomycota > Leotiomycetes > Helotiales > Erysiphaceae > Erysiphe > Erysiphe pulchra. Next base: position 50,817 of record PEDP01000039.1, read on the forward strand.
GGATTAGAAGATGTAGCAACTTGATCGATGGAAGATCTAAGTAAATTGTGAAAAAGTATAGTATCCAAGGTGTCGGGTCGGAGTTTGAGTTGTAGTTTGAGGGCCTTGCTCCAACCGATTGTAATAGGGGGTGGAAGGTGATCAGAATTGGCATCAAGATGGGTTGCAATGCAGCATTTTGAGAAACGTAAGAGTGGGCCTGACTCAAGAGCTAGATCAAGAACATTTCATCTGTTGTGTGTTCTCTTATCCAAAGATGAGAGTATACTGAGGCAATTATCATCTACACATTCTACAAATTTATCAAATCATGGAGTGGGGCTGTGTGACCAGGAAGCTTGCCAACGAGTGTAATGCAGATTAAAGTCGCCTTGTGGCAGACAACTGTCTTGGAAGGTAGACTGAGTGAAAGAATAAAGAGTTTGAATGGCGCTTGTACTAGTAGAGCTGTAAGGGGCGTTGTAAATATTAAAGATATTAAGAAATCTACCGGTAGGTGAACATATACGTATAATTATAATATCATTTGACGTAATATTAGTCTGAGCAGGCTAAAGACCTAGTCCTTTGCGAATACAAGAGATGACGTGTGGCTGAGTAGTGTTCCAATCGGCATTGGGTGAGAAGGAGGCTTAAGCTGGATGGTGTTTGGTGATTCTTCTGCTACAATCATTAAAAATGTATGGCTCTTGAATGAGGATAAGATCTGTATTAGAAAGGTATGCTTCAATCATTGCAATTTCGTAACTTTGTGCCCCTCGTCCTACATTGAGTGACAGGATTTTCATTGACTTGGATTTGCGATCGACTGTATCTCTTTATCTAATAAAAAAAGCATATCAGTGTCACTCGGACCCTTTTGATTTGCTAAAATCTCTTAGGGGTTAGGGGAGCTTTGTACTCTATTAGCGGGGAAGGATATGTATTAACTTTGTTCATTGAAGCTGAAGTTGATTCGCAAGAAGACTGGGTAGACTTCCAAGGTGCTTCACTAAAATTAGGATAAGATTTTATTGTATATGCAGCTTTGCAGCATCCAGCCTCAGCTTGTACTCATAAATGAGACCCTGCACATATTTGACAGATAGAAGCTACTTGTGTCCTATTTTTCGGCTTGTTGATATGTGAAGAGCGGAGCTCGCAATTCTCACAGTCTGCAGGATATGAGCCATGACAATGAATACATTTTGGAGGACATATATGCCCAATTGGTGCCGAGCAAAGTTTGGTATGATTTGTCTCTGTGTGCTGTGAGGAGCCCGGAGACGACAGCGTTGAGGAGAGGTACAGACACGAGTACTATGCCTTTGCCAGCACTGGGAGCATTGTGTTTTAGTCACTCGTTGAGAAAGTATACAAGTGTTCGTCCTGCAGCCGAAGGAATAAAAGATACGAGGGAGATTGTTGTGGGACTCGGGGAAGCGTACTATCCATGAGGTAGACGACGACTTCGGGTTGGCTTCATTATTTCGTGATGAAATTATGAAGATAGGCGGGGTGCCCGCTGCGACATTGATTACTGTTTAAATGATTTCCGATGTGACAGGTATTAGACAGTGTTTCAAATCTTCATTGATTGAGCTAATAGGAGCTTTGACCATTGGAAATACAGTAAGAAGTCCATGGGGACGCCTTTTCGATGCGAGCATTACCAAAGAAGTTTGATGAAGCTATCTTTTCTTCTAGAGCGACAGCATGGCCTTTGCTTTGGGAGATGACGAAACCAGACTTGGTCGGCAGAATACTTGAAATTAAGTTTCCCTTAGAGCCAAGCTTAATTTAAGAAGAGTTGGTATAACGTAGCCCGAGTGGGCACGGAGAGGGCTGTTTTCATGTAGACGAAGAAAAATTCTATCGTCAGGTTGGTTTTTTGGAGTTTGAAGACGAGAAGAGCTTTTGATATAATTTTATGCAGTGGGAGAAGTAGTTTGTGTGTTGTACTTTACAACATTCGTATAGCTTTGCTTTGGACTTAGCTCGCTACTGTCAACAAGTCTACTCGCTGGTTCATGTTTGGCCTACTTGACACAGGCATGCCTCTAATATAGGATTCAAAATGTTTTGCGGCAACTTGGACTATTTCATGTTGGAATTTCTTCAGAGCACGAGCCTGCTTGGCTGGAATTTGTGTATTTTTGGAGCAATATTGATCAAGTATGCAAGCAATTGGTTCGAACAGGACATCAGCTTCAACTGTTCTTTGATCTGCAGTGTGCCCACAGTGAATGAGATATTTGTAGTTTGTTAGTCAGGATCATATGACTAATCTATGTTAGTTATCAGCCTAGCTTGTATGTATTATGTATTGGGGAAACACACAACACACAACATAATTTTGTACTTAATATTGGTAAAACCTATATCTAATTTTATATTTACATAACAATATACGCACAGTTATTCACTTATTATCCTAACATAGCTATCACTAACCATATTTAACCCTTTCCTCCTGAAATTGGTACGCGAACAATTGTCATCACGTGGTATCAACAAATTGTGGCAAAGGAGCAGGGGGGTCCTCTCGCTTAAGTTTACATGGGATATTTCATATTTCCCCTAAGTAATTAATTCTCTACAGCTACAGTGTCAATACGATATCGTGTGTGTTAGTGCTTTGACATACGATAGACTCTGAACTTAAGCACGCCTGTAATGTATAATCGCAAGATGCCTGTTAAGTTCCTTGAGTCTGATCCATAAAACAATTCAGATATTGAAAGAGATCAAGAGTTAAATAAACTATAACCTCGCCATACAAGTATTTATTCTACGAATGGATGAATTGACAAAATTAAGGATAACATACAGGAATCACGGTGTCCCGTGATTTGATGCTCACGCTAGGAAAAAGTGGGTTTAGCAAGGGTATTTTACACATTTGCTAGCCTAAATTAGGAAATTAGCGTGATATAGTAAAAAATACAGGACTATGAGAAGGGCAGAAGGGCACAACCTATTTTTGATTCAACAAAGTTATGAATGTCACGATTTCCACTTATGCAATTCATCATGTTTTCCTCCGTATGAAATTTTCTGTGGCTTAAGCAAATAGATAAAAGGGACAGGTCTGGGGATGGTGACAGCTTTGGGCCTAAACTCATTGTAGGAAGAGAAAAACAATGATAAATTTCCAACAACACACCGCAGAAGAACAAAACTTATGCCGTAAACATCTTGCACGTGTAGGAGATTTTTTATTAATTTCTTTAGACATATTAAAGAGATAAAGTCTTGATTGGCTCTTACAACAAACTGCATTGTACTTATTAAATTTTCAAGGGCCAGACTACTAAGGGGAATTTTAAACGTAGGGTACTGACGTCATTTAATTCTCACACTGGACCCCACTTACGTCGCCCCATCAACATTGTTGCTTAACGATCAACAACAATAATCAGTTGCTTTTCTAGCAGGTTTCCTTGCAGATATCTCAAATGAAATAATCACAAGTATCTCAACTCTCATCATATACATTTTCACAGGTAGCATGTTATGGGGCCAGGACCCTTGTAATTGAATTCGGCCTTTGCCGAATCAGGATTTGTCGCTAGCTAGCCGAAACCCCTTTCTTTTATGGAGATCGTTGCTTAGTTAGCCAGAACATTCCTTACTCCTCTCCGTTTGTTTGTTTGTTTGTTTATTACTTAACATCTGACTAGATAAAGGCTGTGCCAGAATTTACAAATCCCAAAATTGGGCCAAAGACGCCAAAGCTGATCGCTTTGGGGATCTGAGGTATCAACCACACC